>JZKD02S1455130.1:9569-23708 GCA_000966675.3 Picea glauca
AGATGAAATTCGAATTTGAGGCTAGGTGGTAATATTTGACTTTGTTAAAATCTTCACATATGCCTGCACACATCATCAAACTCATCCAACCTTGATATATAATGAAAATATGTTAGTTTTCTAATATTTAATCACAAATTGACTTATAATACTAAAATGAATACAATGGAAAATAATAAGGAGAAACCCAAGTATCATTATGGAAATGGTATGATGGAAGGTTAATGGGATGATGAAATTTAAGGAATAATGAAGGAAAAAGAGGATATAAATGTGACATTTTTGAGGCCCAACATGCCCCCCAACTCAACTTGTTGCATGTCCTCATGCAACCATGCATGGATCGTCTTAAGAACTTTTGGAATTCAAACTATGGCTTTGATTTATGATGTCCTTTTAACAATGAATATTTCTAGGATTTGAAATACAAGAGTAGCAACATGTAAAATACATGTGTAACAACATGTAATACATGTGTAACAACATGTGAAATATGTGTAACAGCATGTGAATTTTTCTTATGGTTGGTTCTTGTGTGACAACCATGAATACAAAAGATGTTGGTTCTTGTGTTTACAACATTTATTTCATTTATTTATTTTCTTGATGCAATAATTTAGCCATATACTCACTTGAAATAATAAGTTATCAATGTGCATAAGAAAACATCACTATGTATAACAAAGCATTTCCTTTATCTTTATGAATCATGCCAATATGTGTATCAAAATGCAACAAAGTGTTCATTTGAAAAGAAATGTTAGTGAATCATAAATGGAATGATGAGATGGTAAAATGGAATAATGGTAATGAATATGTGGCGAAAGAGTCCCCCCCCACCCCAACTGAATCAGTTGCATGCCTTCATGCAACTTAGTGTAGGTCATGGAAGGAAAGGGAGCATGGTGAGAAAATTTTCCAAAATATTCAAGTCAGCATATAAGAAGTTGTGTTATTAAAGCTTAGAAAAGAACATACCTCCACTTACCCAAAAAGTAGATGTAGCTATTGCGACTGCTGGATTAGGAAAACGTGACTGGCGCTATAGCTGCAACTGCTGTAACTGCTGGAGCAAAGAATATCAGGAAGGTGTCACTGCTGCAAGATCAGGAAAATGGAACTGCTAATGTTGTTGTTGCTATAACTGGATCATGGGAAATGAAGGAATCTAAATTGTTACTGTTGAATCACGAGAAATGTGGAAGGCAGAGAATATGGAATCGTGATACTCTCATAGATCTGAAATCAAACTGTTGCAACTGTTGAGGGGATAATGAAAAAGCGTATAGTCTTCACCCGCTACAAAACCGATGGTACAATTCTCATCATGAAAATGAATGTGTCGATGTCGAGCATGAAGAAAAATCATTGGATTACCGTCCATTGATGAATTTCATTAACCAATGCGAGACAAACTCACTAGTGATGACAATGGGTGTCAAGGTACCTGAGTACATCTTGCGGAGTGCGAATAGATGGGCTGGTGTCGAGCCACTTGCAAGATCTGATGATCAAGGTACATTGATGTATTCCCATGATCGTCAGCGAGAGAACTTGCCATTAAGGCATGCAAGCCTCTAGGTACTCAAAATGAACTCTAGTCTATATCCCAGATAATGTGTCGAGGTCGATGGGGCAAGAATGTTGAAAGGTGGGCCTTAAGGAATCCCACATTAGTCAACACGAGTTTATAAAAAGATTGGTAGGACTATAGATGTAAAGATCTCAGTAGCAACATGGTTTATGGCAAGGAAATGTAATCATGGAAAGGGGTTTGTTTTATTCAGAAGGAAAACTAGAAAGGAAAAAGAAGGCAAAAAGATAAAGGAATGTATGCAACTCAGAAAAATAGGCGTGTGTGAAGTCATGAAAGTTAAGGTAATGGAAGATGGCTTCAACACTAGGATGATTAATCAACTTTGAAGGAGAAATGAGATAGTGTCACAGCATGAAATTTGGCAAAATGCGGAAGTAATAGTGTATCTGCATGGTCGTTGTGTAACAACAATTATCAAGATGCGCAAAAAATTTCCGTGTAGCAACAAAATGTTGTTGTGTATTAGCAAAATATTTCTGTGTAAAATAGAAAAATGTTGTTGTGCAACAGCCAAATATTTATGTTGAGGAACAACTCCTCCAAGCTGTCTAGCAAAGCATGTGTTTCTGAAAAATGTTGTGATTAATGAAAATCACTATAGCAGCAAAGTGCAAGTGTCCTCGTTCCTGCAAAACTTTAGTACAAATTCCTACATAAAAATTGTGAGATTTGCAAAGAATATATCATGCAAAAATAGAAATAAGTACAAATGTGAGAAACTCATAGAAAATAGACTGCGTTTTTATACCTGTTGTCCTTGCATACTGGTTTTTCTTCTTTTGCTGTGATAGTAACTAAAAAAAACATGAATCGTGAAAACAACTCAGGAATTTTTAGAATGTCCATTTGCAAATTTGGATTTTTTTATAATGTTTTTGTTTTGTTTTGTTTTTCTATATTTTTAATTTTATTTATTTATATATATTATTTTTAGTGTTTTTTTTTTTTAATTTTTAAATTTGTTTGTTTGTTTTTAGTGCTTTTGTTTTATAACTAAAATGAAACAAAAACAGTTATTATTTTTCTTTTTTTGTTTTTTTTGTTTTTGTTTTATAATAAAACAAAACAAAAACATATATACAAACAAAAATAATTTGTGTTATTTAATTTAAAACAATGAGGCAATGACATTTGAAGCAACCACGATTTGTAGTTCAACTGAAGATCTGAAAGAGATTGAAATATTGAATGATGATTATTAAATCAAGTTGGACTCTTAAATCATGTGCCATGTGGAGCAGAGTTTGTTTTTAACTTGTATTCTTCTTCTTGGAGGGTGTTGTAACTCAAAACAAATCGTTTTTCCCTCACGCAGTGTGCAAAACGGATCTCCGAAGAACCTTGAGTTTATCCCAAATGGTTTTGAAATCCAGAAAATTGCTTGCAATTTACCTAACTGCCTCCATTCTCGAGAAAACCTATGTTTTATTTTTTTTTAATTCGCCTCGGTTTGCTCAGAAAATGCGTTTTAAAATCATGTGTTTTAACAGTTACGCATTTATGGCAATTACGTTTTCTGGCAATTTCAGAGACTAGGCAATAGAGCATGGCTATTGCAAGTGTGGCGTGGGCAATGAAACTTCAATCAAAAGTTCCAGAGATAGTTCGGACCGAAAAATAATTCAGCAATAGTGCAGGGCGAAGGATAAAAACAGACCGCAGGATAAATGCACTCGTAAGATTTCTCGTCTTAGTAATGCATTCTCAGTGCAATCGTTTTGGGGCATCATATATTAATACTCATGCCATGTCCATTTTATTGTTTTTGTTTTGTTGCAGGTTTTAGCATGGATAGAAAACGCAATTCAACCAAAGTTTCAACATGATACAAACACAATTAAAATTTCATTGTAACAATGACTGTCTGAGCATGTAAAAAAAAATTCACTGTTGGAGCATATAAAATTTTGCTATATCAGCATGAAAAATTTTGTTGTAACAGCATGTAAAATTTTCGTTGTGTTTTATTCATTTACAACTTTTTAATTTTTTTTACTGTGTTTATTTGTAGGTCAAAGGATGGATGAAAAGACATTCATTCCTGAAATCAAAATCATACCTATTTTCTGATCCTCGCGAACGCACGAAGCGCAGAGGAGAGCATACTTATTTTAGGTAAAACAAAAACTGAAAATTAAAACCTACTTACTCTATGCTAAATGGAATTAGAAATTGGTTACGTGTAGGAAAATTTCCAGTGGAGCCAAGCACGCAATAGTAACATCAATATGTTCAATGGCAATTTTTCAAATGAAAAATAGGATTTTATGAGAATGAATGAATCTAGTTGCTATGACTGCAAACTTTCTAAATAAAAATAAAAAAATGGAGCTAATCGAGTACTTACCTGGAACCATTGCTTGATAATTCTTTCATAGGCATGTTTTTCCTCGCTCAGATCTTGCTACAACTCCTCATTGTCTTCCTCAAGTTCCTCAGATGTTGATTCCTTGTTCGTTTCTAGAGGAGCATTTAAGCTCATGGATGTTGTCAATATCTCCTCTTCGTGAGAAGAAGAAATCCCAGTTTTCGCCAAGATCTGAGCGAGCTGTTCTAAGATGACACTCATGGTTAAATCATATTGCAAAAGGGGTTCTTACAGCACCCAAAAAAAAAAAAAAATTGAAAATCATACTTGCTGAAACACATGAAAACCTCTTTACAGTTGCAAAAATCAAGCACACTTGATGAAATTGAAATTCACACTCTAGTTACGCTTGCAAGAAAATCAAACTAAACTTCAATCCATCGTGCTTCCCCGGCAACGACGCCAAAATGTTAGGCAGAAATATTGTCATTTAATTCCGTTGTAGTACTTGCCCAACTATTTAATTTTTCAATCCGAGGTTCGTAGGCTTACAAAGCACACGCACTATATATGCAGGACTGAAATAGAACTAATCTAATCTAATTTGCTGAAATTAAATTAATCTAGGAAAGCATTGAAAGACTAACTATGAAAGCAATAAATTAATCTAGGAAAGCAATATGAAGAGTTGAATGACAAAAGACATATGTGAGCTCACACAATATATCAATCTCAAATTATATTACAAGAGTCAAATGACAAATCATGAAAGAATAACAAGGCTAAGAATCAAAGCTAAGAATTCCCTTCTCCTCATTACAAGACTAAATTATGAATTACATGATCTCTAACTCTCCAAGCTAATCTCCTATGAATAACATGATCCCCTTCACCTATCACCTTCGCACTCCTATGACAGGTAAAATATCACCTTCGCACTCCTTAAGGCTCTCCCCCATGTAAAATATTGGTGAGAAACTTACTGGGAAAAAAGTTTCATAGAGGAGTATGGAATATATAGGGCCGAGCCCACTTGGGATTTTTTTGTGGATGTGATCAAGGAACAATATTACCTTGTTGGAAGCTATGATGACTAGTACATGAGATGGACCACACTATGGCAAGAGAGGGGCTAAGAAGTTCCAGAGTTCAGCAATACCTTCCATACCTTGCACACCAAGATGGGTATCAAAGACTCTGAGTAACATCTGGTTCTGAAATACCATGGGGCTCTACACAGATACTTCCAAACTGAAATAGAATTTTTGGACATATCATCACTAGGTGTTGCTTATCGATATGTTGTTAAAATCGAGAAGAAATTTAAGCACCAAAAAAAATAGGAGTTCGGTTATGAAAATATACAACAACCGAAGTATGGTAAATACATACCTAACTACCAGCCTTCAGAAAACTAGTCCAAGCCACAGGAAAAGAAGGGTAACAGAAAGACGGAGAAGGATACTGGAAAATCATGTGATTTATACAAAAGCCCATGGAACAACACCAATGAATGTCGCTCAAAATAGTCATTGGTGGCTAGGATCAAGGATAAGAATTTGAACCTTGATTCATAATATTATTAACAAAATATTGGTAGAAGGAAGATCATTGACATAGACCCCAATCCTATAGCTGCAACTACAATAATTCAATCAGAAGAACCAACAGATGTTGAAGAGGGGGAGCTCTTTTTTTATTCACATATGTGGGTTAAGGGGACCCCGCTACATTTTATTGTTGATAGTGGAAGCGAGAAGAACCATATCTCAGTAGAGTTCGTCAAACAGTTGGGATTGTCGACAACACCACACCTACAACCATACAACATCATGTGGCTTCACCAAGGACAAGATATTCATTTCAACCAACAGTTTCGATTGTCATACGACATCAAAACCTTCAAGGATGAGGTATTATGTGTTGTTGCCCCAATGGATTTATGTGATGTTATGTTGCGCTAACCATATATGTCGAAGTGCCATGTTATTTATGAGTCTCGACCTCTTAGTGTCATTCTTACTCTGGGGGGTCATCTCTATAGGATACCAGAGGTAGTTCCAACTACTATCCCACCTAAATAGTGTCGCAAGGTAGTATCTCATACTACAAAATTAAGCTTCTCCACAATCTATTCAAAAGGTGAACAAAATGACACTACAACCACTGCAACCTCGGTCCAAGCACCTTCTATCCAATATAAGAAGATCGACAAGATTGCAACAAATAATAAAGATTCCTTCTACACATAGGAATCTCATGTAGCCATACTGGTTAAAAAGGTCCAACCCTTCCAGCCACAGGTTCTTGACAACCTTTAACAAGCTAAGCAACACAACTTCTCCAACAAGGCAAGCAAATCATCAAGATGCAGATTTAGTAAATGCTTTTCCCTCTCCCTCGGGAACTCAACGCAATGGAGACCATTTCTTCCTAAAGAGGGAGGATTTATCCATGTTTTTATCGGTGGCCACCCACCTATTCCAACTAGCTCAAAACAGACTTTTGGCAACTTACTATTTTTAGCAGTTTTTTTGGTTCCTAAACTTTTGGGGCCATTTTGAGGGACTAAATGAATTTTTTTCGAGATAGAGAACCTAAATGATAGCCAAAGGCTTTGATTGAGACATAAAAATGAATCCCTTCGATGATACCTTTCCAACAATATATCGTGTGCCCCAATCGAAAATCGTATGCCAAAGTTACGCCCCTAGGAAGTTGATACAGCGAACTACCCAAAACGAGGTCCACACAATTTTTGGTTTTTCATCTTCTGGGGTTATGGTTTTGAATTTTATTTATGTTAAAAATTCCTTTAGAGCTTCAATGTAACCATCTTCTTGAGAATGTGAGTAGCCGCCACATCTCTTCTCAGAGATAAGCTGCCACCATTCTAGCAAGTCTTTCACTTCGTATTTTTACAGTTTTGTACATTTCGCTCATTAATAGAAATTGTGTATTATTGTATCTCTGGGTTTATGGTTGCATCTATGATATATTTCTGTTATATTATTGGATATCCAAGATATCTCTGTACATTTCTTTGTTATATCTCTGCTCTCATTCCATGCCGAAAATAATTTGGATCAATGGTATCAGAGTAGGATGCTCTTGATCATTTTTCCAGTGCATGTCCTCGACAAGGTCTAGGTAAAACAAGTTGGGTCTCGAGCTTGTCTCTCTTGAGGAAATTTTCTCTCGCATGCCAAAGAAACCCTCCATAGCAGAAGAAAAGTAAAATAACAGAGAAAACGATTATATTACTCTGTTTCTTGAGCAAGCTCTCACGCGACAGAGGGACGAAATGATGGAGAATTTTTCCCACAACCTTCAACGCCTGTCTATAAAAACAGGAACATCTTCATCAAACAAACACTTTGGAGGCATCTCACCTTTCAAGGTACACGTTAATTATTATATTCTCATATTTGAAAGACAGACAGATGTGGATGCCCTAGAAAAATGGTTAAATCTCCTAGAAGGTTATTTCTCTGTTCATAATTTCTCTGACAAGGAAAATATCACCTTTGCACTCCATAAGGCTCTCCCTCATGTCAAACATTTGTGGGAAACTTACTGGGAGCAAAGTTCCATAGAGGAGTCTAGAATATATGGGGTCGATCCCACTTGGTATTTTTTTTTGGATGCAGTGAAGGAATAATATTACCCTGGTGGCAACTATGATGACCAGTACATGAGATGGACCACACTGTGGAAACAGAGGGGCCAAGAAGTGTCGGAGTTCATCAATACCTCCCATACCTTTCACAACAAGATGAGTATCAAAGACTCTGAGCGACATCTGGTTCATAATTATCATGGGGCACTACACAGATACATCCAAATTGAAATGGATTTTCTGGACATCTCATCAATGGGTGTTACTTATTGATATGTTGTTAAAATCGAGCAGAAATTTAAGCACCATAACAAGCGAGAGTTCGGGTCTACAAATCTGTAACAACTAAAGTATGGTAAATATGACCCTAACAACCAGCCTTTAGAAAACCATTCCAAGCCACACGAAAAGAAGGGTAACAAAAATATGAATAAGGACAATGGAAAATTGTGTGATTTCCACAAAATCCCTTAGCACAACTATAGTGTCCCCAAGGTCGAGCCCCGTTGTAAACCATGTTTTGAAAGGAATTGTAATTATGTTTTATAGGCTGGTGAGCCAAGTTTTTATAAGATGGAGGCTAATGTGTTGTTAGGCCAGGGAGCCTGAGTGTTGAAGGCCAGGAGCCTGTTGTTGTATATGTAATCATGCAGAACAATTAATAAAACATAAACACCGACATGTGCAGACTGACCACGATGAATAAGTGAAGGGGGACTAAGCATCCATAGGGTGGGCAAGGAATTAGGGGCTGAAGGTGGGAAAAGGGGCTAAGTGTTGAGCCTAGGGCTAAGCCCAGGGGGCTTAAGCCTGGGAATAATATTTTAATATTATCCCAAAAGACATGTGAATTTTATGTTTTATCCTAAGTTTCTGGCAAGGGGAGAACATGCAAGGGAGACGCGTGCTGGTGGAATGCATGCAGTTTCATGGGTGACAAGTGTCAACCCTGATGCATGCGAATAAAATGTCTAGGGTGAGCCGTGAGAAGGGTTCCTCCTCCATTCCACCGGACTACCTAAGCGTGTGGGGAGCATTGAACAGTATGACCAACCCAACCTCTGCAAGAATACCTTGTGCGTTTCTGAGAGTCGAGAACCCGGTATTGTCTTTGATAGTCCGTGCACATCCTCTGTCCAACTGATCGAACCTATGCATGGAGGATCTGTTCCCAAGCCGAGACCCTGAACCATTCCACCATTGTTGAACCAATGGGAAAGCCTGTGTTGTTCTGAACAGACGGTCTCACCCTCTGTTCTGAGTCCTAGAGTCTGTGTCGACCCCTGCAGGAGTTACTCATCACGCATTCCTATGAACCATCACTATGAGGCCTCGAACCATTGTTGAGCCTGTTTGAGAGGCCATGTTTGTATTTCTAGTTGACTATGGTAACCACGCAGAGTTGGACTGTGCATGGCTTGATGGCCAGCGCGAGTTGTGATTGAGCCTCTGTGTGATCTCTCTCTAGGTGAGGGAGGTGGATGTTGTTGGAAGAGGTTTCTTCCAGAGAGTGTCCAGCACCAGCTTCAGGCTCTGAGACTTCCTAATCTGGCCTATTGCTGAGACCCAGAGAGGGAGGTTAGCATCGATGGACTGTGATTGTGAAGGTGTATACTCCCGGGCGGAACAGGCATGTGGGGAATGAGATTCTGATAGTAGTGGGCGTAAGATGGCATCCTGGGAAGAATCCTTCCAGATTTTATGTGTTGTTTTCCCTGTAACCTCAACCTAGCCTAGGATTCCTTGCCTTGGGGTGGAGCTTAGTCCCAGCTCGGGGGTGACCCACTGCTAAGCTGATGAGAAGTGTGGTCTAAGGCTGGGAGGTTTGTGGAAGGCCTGCACTTGGTTGGTGGAATCTACCACTGTTAAAAGATAAGTATCTGATTATGCCTTAATCATGTTTTGCAGGACTGTGCTATTTATGTTATCATGATTTCTGCTGTGTATATGAATTATTATGAAACACTATGGATTGTTAATTATAGCTGTAGAGAACATGTTTACTCTGAGATTGAATGTGTTTAATTGTTGAAAGCATATGGATCATATAATACCTGTACGATTCATGTATAGAGTGGTGTTAAAGTTTCCTTTTAAGAGCGATTAAGCCTTAATAGCCAGAAAAGGGGTGCTACAGTTTGGTATCAGAGCCAAGGTTTCGACACTGAGCCTAGATGGGCCAGTGGAGTGGTCTTTGGACTGAGAATGCAAGGGGAAATTGGGTCTGGAATGCCAATTTTGGACCCTGGTGTGCTCCAAAGTGTCAAGGAGTTACTTGACGAGTTTTTAAGCTCAGGAGGTATAGCGGCGTTATGAAACCGCAACCAGTGTGGTATAAGTCCACAAGGGGAGAGGACTCCACGCCATAAATGTAGGAGCTTTAGGATCTGTTCGGGAGGGAAGGTGAACCCTCGTGACCGTTAGATCTGGAAAGTGTGCACGGGGTTTAAAGCCCTTTGGAATTGCACAGGAGTGTGGAAATCGCGATATGCAAAATCCCGATTTAGTTAGGAACCGTTTGAGCCATCAGATCTCGGCTGGAAAACCTGACAGCCATTGGATATGTCAGGAGATATTTGAGGGTTAAAACCCCAGTGAATAGGGGTGAAAGCCCTGAAATAGATCTAGACCGTGTGAATGACGGAGGCCCCGTGTTGTGAGATTTCCCATTTTGGGAAATCTGGAATCGCGATATCGGGAGTCCTGGTAACAAGGGATCGGGACTTTCCATGGTGGAAACCCTGGAGCAGTCATGGATTGTCCAATTTGAGAAGGCCACGTGTCGAGAGATTACCCATTTCGGGAAATCGGGGATCGGGGATTCGAGAGTTCCGTTGACAAGAACTCGGGTTCTCGCCTTGATAAATCCTGACCCATAATGTCGAGACGTTAGCATGTGGTTAAATCCTGATGAACGGATGAGATTCCTTTGGGGAATCTCAGGGGCTGTAATGATTGTTAGATTTGAGGAAGAGAGGTCATCTTTAATTTGGGGCATGAATGTGGATTAAGGTAAGTAGCGAGTAGATCTGGATGGCCAGAGTCCACCCGCCCAGATCTACGGTTGAGGCTTCATTCTGGGACCCCCTTGTTGTTCTGTCGTTAATGGGGTGGGGGGGGGTTACGGTATTGAACGCGCAACTCTTGAACCATTGAGATTATTTCACCTTGATCAACGGTGCTCAGTTGGATTCCGGACCCACTTTCCATTTTGCCTTTAATAGGGGGGGGGTCCGGAATGGTATGGTGTGTACAGTGGGGCCCCCTCCTGTCATGTTGACTACCGTGTCACGTTTCCCTCTCTTCCACATGTACTCCACTTAACCATGCGATAGGGCCCATTCTCATTAGAGGTTCTCTAGCCCTATTGGGATCTGTTCCCATTGGCCATTTGCTAGCCCTGTCAGGATTCGACGGTTGCAGAGTCGAATGATTCGACATTCCTGTGGCACCGAGTCGCAAAATACCAAGAGGCGCCATGATTATTTGACCTATGATCATGACCCACGATCATAGGGGAACCAATAGAGGAAGAGATAGCTTATGCTAGGCCTCCATAGATATTTTGGGGCTCTGAGTCTACGGAATTCAACAAAAAAAAAAATTTATTAGGTAGTGGGTGTGTGACAAAGAAGAAATCGACATTTTGGGAGATGGGAGGTGAGAAGAGGTGAACACCTTTGAAACCCGAAATACCGAAACCATCTACATCGTAGATCATGGGGAGAAGAACTTGTCCATTGGATCAAGTAAGTTAGTAGACAGTGATTTCTTGAATTCGGCAAATGGAAGTTCAAGATGTGTGGATGCATGAACTTTCGATGCCGAAACCCCTAAACGCCGAAAGGATTTGCGCCGTAGATCTGAGAAAGATCTGACCATTGGATTTTACTAAGAATGGACATGGACACATGGAGTTGTACCACATGCTAGTGGGTTGAGAAGAAAAGTGAGAGTGGTGGGACCCAATGACGTCGTTAAAAGCGACGTGGACCCTCATGAACGTGCCACGTGCCACCGTGGTTGTGGGTGACCATTGTTCTATGTGGGTCCAGAGGGTAAAGTAAATTGGAATTTCGGAAGTCGGGGGTTGGGAAGGAAAGAAAGTCTAAAATCCTCGTGGACTGAAACCCCAAAACCCGAAGTCCTGAAGTCCCGAAATCTCCAAAGAAAGAAGAATCGTAGTGGATTTTAAGGACGACAATTATGTTGTGGGCCCGGGGTATAAGGAAACC
Organism: Picea glauca; assembly: GCA_000966675.3. Taxonomy (NCBI): domain Eukaryota; kingdom Viridiplantae; phylum Streptophyta; class Pinopsida; order Pinales; family Pinaceae; genus Picea; species Picea glauca. The sequence continues at coordinate 21,329 of JZKD02S1455130.1, forward strand.
GAATTTTCGGAATTCGGGAATTGAAATGATAAAAGGTTGGGAGTAACTGCAAATGAGCTCCCTGGTGCCGAAAAACCAAAGTCCCGGGTACCGATAATCCCGAAATGCAAAAAACGAAAGTTTCGAAAACCCAAAAATTGCAGAGCTGAGCAGAGCTCGGAAAAGTCGTGAAATTGAAACATTTTATTAACATCGATTGTTATGAAAGATGAGGAATTGTCAAGAAACAAAGGCCTGACAAATTCTAATCGTCTACACATTTGTATTGTAGAAGGTTGACGAGTGCCAGAACTGATTTGAATTGCCACAAAGTGCAAAAGAAATGGAAGAGACACATAATTCTTCCTGTTCAAAAAATGAAGCTCAGAAGAGATAGCGTGGAACTTTTGGTATGAAGAGTGTGCATATCCAGCGCAAGGAGTGCTTATAGAGGGAACTTGTTTTAAGTTCAAAATACTCCAGGAGACGAGCATAGAGGGTGCCAGGAGGACACCAAAAAGTCTTTTGGAAAACACTGAAGGGTCAAGTCCCTTTGAGACTGATTAAGTTAAAAGCTCTGAGAGAAATAGAGCAAGTTCACACGTCGAGCGCAAGTGTGTGGTAAGGTAAAGTTAAAATTTCACTAACCGAAGCTCGAAAGGGAAAACACCATCGAAGCCTTCAAATTATTCAAAATCCTTCAAGTTAGGGAGGAAGTCAATTCTAAAAGAATTGATGCCAAGATATTTGGAAAGAAGTCATTTAGAATTTGAACGAACGGTCAAAATTCTCCATGGAGAACTCGCGAAATTGCGGGGACCGTAAGATAGCCAGAAGTTGGAAGGTGGTTAGTGGATGGAGAAACTCGCCACTCTAGGATCCAAAATAAAGTGGGTCATTGATCATGATTGGTTTGAACAGTTGGATCATTTCATAAATTCAGGGATCGTGAACTTGGAGCGCAGGCAAAATTCTTGGTCACTCCAAGTCCCGAATCACGAAAAGAGATTAACAAGGATAGAATCGGATGGTGGAGTGCTTCCAGGAAGAAGTGCCAAAAACCTGTGAGCCGTCGGATCTAGACAAATGCGAGGAAGATAACGTTTAGAGTCATTCAGTACTCGAAGTCTCACGGGAGGTATGGAATCGTCGATCTCAGGGAAGATCGAACCGTTGATTCCTTTCATCGAGAATTCGGAGAATCGAAAGTTGGGAGAACAGAGGAAGTTGTTCTCAAAAATCCTGAAACGCAAAATTACAATTCGTGAGGAAAGATTTAGACCATTGAATCACGGTGAGTGTCAGTCGTTGATCTGACACACTTGAATTTCATGAAGACAGAAGTTGAAAGAGGGAAGATAACTGCTTTCTAATTTCATGAACCGCGAAGTCCCGATTCACGAGAAAAAAAGAATCCACACCATTGGATTACGAAGAGATTTGAGTTATTGGATATGACTCACGTAGATTTCAAAAAACTAGAGACCGGAAGAAAAGAAGGGGAAACTGTTTTTTGAAACCCCGAAACGCGAATTGTCGATTCACGAGGAATTGACCGGGACCGTCGAACTCGGAAAGCTGTGGACCTTTGATCTGAGGCAACAGGGGTTCGGGAGTTCAGACCTCGGGAGAAAGAAGGAGAGTTAATCCTTGAATTTCACTAGAAGTCACACCGGTGGAAGTTAAAGGAAGAGCTAGGACGTGCTAGACTCTTGTTTCAGATTTCGGGGATAGAGAGAGTCGAGGGTGACTCATATCGAAACACCCGATACGCAAAATCCTGAAACGCCTTTTGGATAGGCGCATGGTCATAGCCAGTGGCCATGTAGGAGAAACTTGTAGGAATCCTGGAAGAATTGAATGCTTCTGGGATCCGCAAGAAAAAGGGTCATAGGGAGAAAGAAGTTGCTGCAATTTGTGGCAGCAAGTATGTTATGGCTTGGTTGGCCAGCCCAAGGAAAGAATGCTTGCATGTCGTAGGTGTTGTTGGTAATTTTGCTACCTCATGAAGGAAGCAACAGAGAGATGAAGTGTTGGTTATAAGTCTGATAAAAGAAGCATGAAAGCTTCTACTGCTATCAGATATTCAGGTAGTATAATTTTAATGGCAGTCATGCAGGTATGAGTTTTTTCACTCTTTTTGCATAATTGTTGAAAGGAAATTATGGTAAGAATTTCCTCAGTCGGAGCTATGTTATTAAATCACATGATTATATTATTTGAATGCATACCACCGGATGTGGTAAAGGTTGTAGGCCTGTGTTAATTCAAATCTTTTTAGCTTCAGAATGCACACATCGACATAGTAGAATGTCATGTTAATTTGGTTATGGGGTAATAACCAAAGAATTAAAAGATAAGAACTTGTTACAAGAATGAATGCAAGAAAGCTAGTCATGTA
>JZKD02S1455130.1:23932-62167 GCA_000966675.3 Picea glauca
AATTCCTAAATGAATTCTTGTATGTTCTCTCATGATAACTGCATGTGGTTGATGCAGATGAGATGATGTTGATAAAAGTTAAAATGTTGGCTACAAAGAGTATCTCGGAAAGATGTTGCTTGGAACCCTTTGAGGGCAGTTGGAACTCCTGGAGCCACGGTGCTCTAAGACTTCCGGTCCAGCCTGTTACCAAGCCCAAGGAAGGGAGGTGTAGCACCAATGGAATTTGCTTGTGAAGGTGTATACTCCCGGGTGGACAAGCATGTGGGGAATGAGAGACCGTTGGTTGGAGTACTGCCGAGGTTTGAATGGTTGGAGTGTTGTTGAGGTCTGGTACCTTGGCCTATGCCATGTGGATAAGGATTGTGGACCATGGCTATCTTGGGAAGCCATTGCCTGATGGAGTCATAGCTCTGCTCCCGGGTGGAAGGTCTCTCAATCAAAAGATAAGTACAATTCTCTATTTATTCTATGTTGTGTATGATGTATACAGTTTTAATGTTATTGAATTTGTTTGTATATACAAACATATACATTGCATATATGGTTGCATTACTGCATCCATGACTGTACCTAAGGTGTCTCATATTTCATTACTTAAGAAATATATATACCTGATGCTAATCATGTAATCGATTGGAATATGATTCAGGTGGAACCAGAAGGTGTCCTGCAAGTGCATCCTGTGCGCATATTGGACAGGAAAAAAAAACAGCTCTGGAATCAAGCTATAGAGCTTGTAAAAGTCCAGTGGACCTGGTACAGTCCTGAGGATGTGACATGGGAGCATGCAGACGTTATGCGGGTAGAGTACCTGCATCTTTTTGAATTTTTTTGAAAATCTTGCAGATGTTGTGTAAAGTTGCACTGAGGACAAAGAAAAAATAAGGGGCATGGGATTGTAGTGTCCCCAAGGTCGAGCCCCATTGTAAACCATGTTTTGAAAGGAATTGTAATTATGTTTTATAGGCTGGTGAGCCAAGTTTTTATAAGCTGGAGGCTTATGTGTTGTTAGGCCAGGGAGCCTGAGTGTTGAAGGCCAGGAGCCTGTTGTTGTATATGTAATCACGTAGAACAATTAATAAAACATAAACACCGCCATGTGTAGACCGACCATGATGAATGAGTGAAGGGGGACTAAGCATCCATAGGGTGGGAAAGAAATTAGGGGCTGAAGGTGGAAAAAGGGGCTAATTGTTGAGCCTAGGGGCTAAGCCTAGGGGGCTTAAGCCTAGGAATAATATTTTAATATTATCCCAAAAGACATGTGAATTTTATGTTTTATCCTAAGTTTCTGGAAAGGGGAGAACATGCAAGGGAGACGCGTGCTGGTGGAACGCATGCAGTTTCATGGGTGACAAGTGTCAACCCTGACGCATGCGAATAAAATGGCCAGGGTGAGTCGTGAGAAGGGTTCCTCCTCCATTCCACCGGACTACCTGAGTGTGTGGGGAACGCTGAACAGTACGACCAACCCAACCTCTGCAAGAATACCTCATTTGTTTCTGAGAGTCGAGAACCCGGTATTGTCTTTGATAGTCCATGCACATCCTTTGTCCGACTGATCGAACCTATGCATGGAGGTTCTGTTCCGAAGCCGAGACCCTGAACCATTCTGTCATTGTTGAACTAGTGGGAAAGCCTGTGTTGTTCTGAAGAGCCGGTCTCACCCTCCGTTCTGAGTCATGGAGTCTGTGTCGACCCCTGCAGGAGTTACTCATCACGCATTCCTGTGAACCATCACTGTGAGGCCTCGAGCCATTCTTGAGCCTATTTGAGAGGTCGTGTTTGTATTTATAGTTGACTATGGTAACCATGCAGAGCTGGACTGTGCATGGATTGATGGCTAGCGTGAGTTTTGATTGAGCATGTGTGTGATCTCTCTCTAGGTGAGGGAGGTGGATGTTGTTGGAAGAGGTTTCTTCCAGAGAGTGTCCAGCACCATCTTCAGGCTCTGAGACTTCCTGATCCGTCCTGTTGCCGAGACCCAGAGAGGGAGGTTAGCACCGATGGACTGTGCTTATGAAGTTGTATACTCCCGGTTGGAACAAGCATGTGGGGAATGAGAGTCTGATAGTAGTGGATGTAAGATGGCATCCTGGGAAGAATCCTTCCATATTTTATGTGCTCTTTTCCCTGTAACCTCAGCCTAGCCTAGGATTCCTTGCCTTGGGGTGGAGCTTAGTCCCAGCTCGGGGGTGACCCACTGCTAAGCTGATGAGCAGTGTGGTCTAACGCTGGAAGGTTCGTGGAAGGCCTGCACTTGGTTGGTGGAATCTACCACTGTTAAAAGATAAGTATATGATTATGCCTTAATCATGTTTTGCAGGACTGTGTTTCTTATGTTATCATGATTTCCGTTGTGTATATGAATTATTATGAAACGCTATGGATTGTTAATTATAGCCGTAGAGAATATGTTTACTCTGAGCTTGAATGTGTTTAATTGTTGAAAGCATATGGATCATATAATACCTGTATGAAACATGTATAGAGTGGTGTTAAAGTTTCATTTTAAGAGCAATTAAGCCTTAGTAGCTAGAAAAGGGGCGCTACAACAACACCGATGGATGTCGTTCAAAATAGTCATTGGTGGTTGATATAAAAAACAATGATCTGAACCCTTATTGATAAAATACTGGTAGAAGAAAGATCATCGACGCAGACCCCACTGCTATTGTTATGACCATAGCAATTCAACCAGAAGAACCTGTAGATACTAAAGAGGGGGAGCACCTTTTTCATTCACAGATGTGGGTGAAAGGGACCCCGCTGCATTTTATTGTTGATAGTGGAATCCAAAAGAACCTCATATCAGCAGAGGTCGTCAAACAGTTTGGATTTTTGACAACACCACACCCATAACCATACAACATTGGGTGGCTTTTCCAAGGTTGAGATCTCTGTGTCAGCCATTAGTGTCAATTGTCATACGACATCCATCCCTTCAAGGATGAGGTATTATATGATGTTTCCCAACTAGATGTATGTGATGTTCTGTTGGGACAGCCATATATGTGGGAGCATCATTCTATTTATGGGTCTTGAACACGTAGTGTCATTGTTACTCTAGGGGGTCATCTCTATAGGTTACTAGAGGTAGTTCCAACAACTGTCCTACCTAAACAGTGTTTCAAGGTAGTATCTCATACTACAAAATTCAGCTTATTCACAATCTGTTCAAAAGGTGAACAAAAGAACACTACAACTACTGTAGCCTCGATCCAAGCACTTTCTATCCAACAGAAATAGGTCGACAAGATTGCAACAAATCGTAAAGATTCCTTCTACACACAGACATATCATGTAGTCAAACTAGTTAAAAAGGTCCAACCCTTCCAACCATAGGTTTGTGACAACCTTCAACAAGCTAAGCATTGTAACTTCTCCAACAAGGCAAGCAGCTCATCAAGATGCAAATTCAGTAAATGATTTTCCCTCTCCCCCGGGAACTCAATGCAATGGAGACCATTATTCCTAAAGAGGGAGGATTGATCTAGGTGGATATCGGTGGCCATCCACCTATTCCAACTGACTCAAAATAGTCTTCTGGAAACTTACTATTTTTAGCAGTTTTTCAGTTCTTATACTTCCAAGGCCATTTTGAGGGCCTAAATGAAGTTTCTTTGAGATCGAACACCTCAATGACAGCTTAAGATTCTAATTGAGCCTAAAAATTAATCTCCTCGACAATACCTTTCCAACTATTTATCGTGTGCCCCATACGAAGATTGTATGCCAAAGTTGCACCCTTGGGAAGTTGATACACCAAACTACCCAAAACAAGGTTCACACAATTGTTGGTTTTTCATCTTCCGGTTTAGGGTTTTGTATATTTTTTTATGTTAAAAATACTTATAGAGTCTCATTGTAACCATTTTCTTGCAAATGTGAGTAGTTGTCACATCTCTTCTAAGAGATAAGCTACCACCATTATAGCGAGTCTTTCACTTTGTATTTCTATAGTTTTGTACCTTTCGCTCATTAATATAAATTGTGTACTATTGTATCTTTGTTTTTATGGTTGCATCTCTGATATATTTTTGTTATATTATTGGATATCTGATATATCTCTGTACATTTATTTATTATATATCTGCTCTCATTTCATGCCGAAAATAATCCAGATCAATGGCACTCTCACTATCACAATACAACCTCCTATTCTTCGGCTTCATTCCCAATTCCTCCATAAACCTTTGTAACAAAATCATTTCTTTACTAGCCTCTACAGTAGAAACATACTTTGCTTCCATTGTTTAAAGTGCAACAACATTTTTATAGTTTCAAAATCCATCTTACTGTTGTTCGACCTATAGTAAAAACATACCTTGTGGTGCTCCTCCTACTATCTTTATCACCTACTATATTTGAATCAAAATATCCATGTAGAAAAATGTTTGAACCTCTAAAACATAATGCATGAGTAGTAGTACCTCTCAAATACCTGAGAATCCACTTTACTTCCTCCCAATGCTCTTTACCTGGATTGTTCATATACCTACTCAAAACTCCCACTCCATGTCCAATATTTGTTCTTGTGTACACCATCGCATACATGAAGCTGCCAACTGCTCATGAATAAGAGACCCTAGACATGTATTCTATCTACTCATGTTTCTTGGGACACATTTCATTGGTTAATTTAAAATGGCTGGCCAAAGGTGTGCTAATTGGTTTTGCATTCTACATTCTAAACCTATCCAACGTATGCTCTATGTACTCACCCTAAGACAATGTCAATTTACGATTTTTCATGTCTCTTATTATTCTCATACCAAGGATTTTCTTTGAAGCACCCAAATCCTTCATCACAAATGAATTATATAGTTTCTTCTTGAACACATTTATATCCTGCATATTAGACCCTGCAACAAGCATGGCATCTACATACAATATAAATATAATATAGCTTCCATTTTCTAGCCTCTTAAAATAAACACAATGATCAAAATGACATCTACTATAACCTTGTTATGTCATAAAGCTGCCAAAATTCAAATACCACTACCTTAGAGTTTGTTTTAGGCCATACAATCTCTTTTTCAACCTGCATACCAAATTTTCTTTCCCTTTGACCTCATACCCCTGTGGTTGTTGCATATAAATTTGTTCATCCAAATCCCCATGGAGAAAAGTTGTTTTTACATCTAACTATTCAAGATGCAAATATTCTACTGCCACAAGACTTAAAATAGTCCTAATCAAAGCCATTTTAACAACAAGATAAAATATTTCATCAAAATCTATACATTTCTTTTGTGAAAACCCCTTTACAACAAGTCTAGCCTTGTACCACTTTTTTCCCTCCATGATGCAGGAGCATCTCTCCATGCAGCCAGCCCGCCAGCCAGCCACGTCAGCGCGCATACATTCAAGGATGAAAGGGAGGCACAACCTCATTTGAATATTTGAAATGAATGTAATAAATTTTTTAGTCTGGTGAGCCATGAATGCCATGCCTTTGCGCAGACTGATAAGATAGGCATTTATTGTAGATCGGCTGAGATCTAGTTCTGGATAGCAGATTAGACAGCCATTGATTGTAAATTAATAGAGTAGGTGAACCTAGAGGAATGAGCCCTCAGGTAGAAGAGATATTCAGATCTCATTTTTGAGTTAGTTGAGTTAGAGAGTAGAATGGTTGTATGAGAGAGCCAGGGAGAGATCGGAAACACCATTGTAAAGTTACAGGCATTTTCCATTATTAATACAGAGCGGTTTTTCCTGCATTTTCTGTCATTATATGCATGTCTGTGTATGTGTTCATTTTATGTTGTATTTGTGTATTGTGATTATGCCATTTCAGGAAGTGTGTTGATTTCAGGTCTGAGAGGTCTTTCAGGTTTCATGCCATGAGAGCGTGACAGAGTGTTGAGACTCTGAATACCGGTGCACAGAGGTGGCACTTCTGAACTCTGAGGAGTCAGACAAAGACGTGTTGAGGGCACAGTACGAAAGTCATCACCTCCTGTAGAGGGAGAACTTTTGGGGTTACTAAACACCTCAATAGTCAAGGCAGTGTAGCTGAGACACTGTTGGAGACAGAACCTCTGAGGAGTTCTGTAGGAGCTCTACCAAGAGGGTATTGAGTGTGTGTAAGGAAAGAACTCTGTTGTGAGTTCTGAAAGACCAGAATTCTGTTGAGGATTCTGGGAAGCTCTGTCTAGAGGACATCAAGCGAAGTGCGTGAGTGCACAGGGAAAACATAGTTGTTGAGTGTTCGGTGGAAGAGATACTCCGCCAGGAGGGAGTTGAGGGAGTGTGCAGATGGCATGGGAGGAAGGAACTCTTTGAGTTCTATCATCAGAAGGAAGCATCCACTGAGGGAGCTTTCATTAGGTTACTAAATACTCAGAGCACTCAATAATAGGTTGCTTGAGTTGGAAGACTGCCAGGGGGCATCGTATTCTCCATCTGCGGGAGAATGAGGGAATAAGTTCCAATTGTTTCACTATTCGAACCAGGAGATTCCTGCATAGAGTGCAGTCGAATTCCTCCGCATAGAGTGCATCGAGGAGGTTCAATAGTAAAGCTCTTATTCTCGTCGACCAGGGTTGTGTTGGATTATTCGAGCCGTGCAGGTGAAGTGCAGGTCGGATTGAGGTCTCAGTAGTAAGTCTGAGAGAAGAAAGGCGTGGGGCTATCGGTGTCATGAATGCATATAGTCCGGAAGAACCCAACACTTTAGGAGTTGTTGGAGTCCGAGCGTGGGAAGTTGGTACAAAGTCTCTAGAGGAGAAGAGGGACCAAGCTCGGGAGGAATAGTACCTTTGCTTCAGTTGCACAGGACGAAGCTGGTGAAGCGAAGAACTCTTCAAGAGGAAGAGAATCGACGACTTGAACTCTTGGGAAAGAGTAAACCTCCAAGTGCAGCAGAACTCATTTGCCACCGCATTTCGGCATAGCGGGTTTGGCGTGTACAAGAGTTGCATGCACGTCGGAATCGCGAGTTGCGATTTCCCGATTTAAATCAGAGCCATCGATCACCGGAGGGACAGGTGGCACGAGATCCCGAGGAGTCGGGCCTCGACACTTCGGCGTTTTCGAAGTCAAAGGGAGCACGGAGAAACAGTAAAGCCCGAGTTGCGAAGGATCCCACGGAGACGGAGCGGAGGACAGCACGTGGCATCGCACATCGGCATTCGAGGTTTTGGAAGGTGAGCAAATCGCCACCTTTCATCTGTCGTTTTCCCGATAGAGAAATCCCCGACACCCAGAAGCGTTGACCGTTGACATCGGGGATCGGGATTCGGGGTTTCATATTGCACGGAAGGTGCGCACAAGGGTCGCAAGTCTGTGAAACCTGATTTCCCGAAGCAACTGAACGGGAGATCAACAGAGAGTGTACTATGGGTATAGAACTCCCGAGAGGAGTTGGAAGAGCTTTGACTCTTCGGGCCTAGGCGTGTTAAGAAGGTCCTGGAGAGAGACCGTGTCATCGAGGATGGGTTGCGTCAGAGTGGTATCAGAGCGTGAATATCTTGTCTGTATATTGCAGGCGAGAGAAGAGAAAGAGGAAAGGAAAGCACTCTGATACTCACGACTTGCATCAAGTGGTATCAGAGCCGGAACTCCATCTGTACATTTCAGGTGAAGTGAGATGGCAGCAGAAGGAAGACAAAGTTACTGAAGACTCTGTGACGACAGCTTGCAGGAGGACAGCAGTCGTAGATACAGTAATTAGGAGACTGTGATAAAATGAAGCTAAGCACTCAGGATTGTAGGAGTGACAGCAGCAGATCTGTTAGGGAGGCAGATAGAACCAGCAGTATGGCTACTGAAGGCTGTGAGCATGCGGAAAGGAAAAGTCCAAAGCTTATGAGCGCAGCGGAAATGGATGAAGAGCTCGCTGACATAAAGCGGGAGATGGAGGAGCTCAAGATGAGGATGCGGCAGGATAAAAAGCCGAGATGGGTTAATAAATGGCCCATGAAGGCGCCAAAACTGAAATGGCCAGTCATGGAGATGATGGTCAAAAGACAGCAGAGGTTGTTGAGAATATGGTTGAGGTATGCTGAGGACCTCAGGGCCACAGAAGAAGAAATGATTTGTTACTGTTGGCCAGAGACTGGGAAAGGTCTCGATGACGATGATGATAATTGGGATAAATTGGAATCAGCTGATGATTTCAAGTACTACCAGTTGGGCAGAAAAGAAGAAATTCCAGTTTTCCAGGAGGGCAACGAATTGGGATCAGTTGAGGATCTCAAAGACTGTCGTGAGGACAGCCAAGGAATTTCAAATTGTTGATTGGGCAATGATAAGAGATCACTGAGGGATCTCGAAAACTTCCAGGAGGGAAGCGAAAGCATGTCAAACTGCCAGGAGGGTAGTGAAAGCATTGAAGACTGCCGAGGAGGCAGCGGAAGCATGTTAAATTGCCAAGTGGGCAAAGATGAAAAATTGAGACGGTCTGAAATTCTCCTGGACTCAATGGAGAGTTCAATTCAGCAGGGTTTGCTGATGAAGATGGGATCGATTGATCTCATAATCTTCCCAGGAAGCAGCAGCGGAAGCATCCCATATTGTCAGGTGGGCAGGGATAAGCAGGTGAAATTGAATCAGCCAGGAGAGCTGACAGAGCGGATGAGACTGTCTGATAGTCTCATAAATTCACAGGTGAATTTAGATCAGCAGGTACAGCTGATAGAAGAGGAGGAGAATCAGGATGGTATTCTGATGATTGGGGGAATTTCAATATTCCTTCCATTTGCCCCAGAGGAGGCAGAAGACTATATTGCATATGCAGCAATATCAGAGGAACAGTCAGCCGGGACTGTCAAACAAAAATTGGAGCAAACTTTGGAAGCTTCCCAAGCAGAAGGAGAGAGCGAACATTCTGAGGAATGTCTCAACACATTCAGCAAGGGAGCTGAGGAAGCTGCAGCACTGAAGCTAGCAGCAAAAGATGCCGAGGAGCAGGCAGGAAGATTTATTACTCCATGGGAGATGGAGCTGGAGATGCTGGAGGATTGGTTGAACAATCCATAACCGACAATAGAACTGGCAGAATTTGAGTTGTCAGGGAAGAGAATGATTGAGCAGCAAGCCAGTCAAAGAGGGACTGTAGAGCTGAAGTCTGCAGCAGAGTGGAAGCTTGAGGCCACAGATGAAGATAGGGATAAGGATGAAAATGAAAAATATGGCATGGGAGATCATGATGACCTGCCCAATGGACAAAATATTTTGCAGCTGAGAAGACTGCAAAAGTAGAGCCAACCATTGGAGTAGCTGGACCGAGAGATAGAGGACATCAGAAGGCTGATGTTGAGGTCAGCGCAGACTACCAGTGAAGAGAAGCTGGGTAGAGAGAAGGCAGCAGCAGCAGCACAGTGGAAGCAACAACAGCAAAATGGAGCAGATGAGAAGCTCCAAAGACTTGTTTGGGACCCAGGTGGATTCCAACAACTACACGGGGAGCTCATGAGCAGGAGCTCATGATTTTTGCAGCTGTGGAGTATGATGCAGGAGCATCTCTCCATGCAGCCAGCCCGCCAGCCAGCCACGTCAGCGCGCATACATTCAAGGATGAAAGGGAGGCACAGCCTCATTTGAATATTTGAAATGAATGTAATAAATGTTTTAAGCTGCTGAGCCATGAATGCCATGCCTTTGCGCAGGCTGTAGATAAGATAGGAATTTATTGTAGATCAGCTGAGATCTAGTTCTGGATAGCAGATTAGATAGCCATTGATTGTAAATTAATAGAGTAGGTGAACCTAGAGGAATGAGCCCTCAGGTAGAAGAGATATTCAGATCTCATTTTTGAGTTAGTTGAGTTAGAGAGTAGAATGGTTGTATGAGAGAGCCAGGGAGAGCTCGGAAACACCATTGTAAAGTTACAGACATTTTCCATTATTAATACAGAGCGGTTTTTCCTGCATTTTCTGTCATTATATGCATGTCTGTGTATGTGTTCATTTTATGCTGTATTTGTGTATTGTGATTATGCCATTTCAGGAAGTGTGTTGATTTCAGGTCTGAGAGGTCTTTGAGGTTTCATGCCATGAGGGCGTGACAGAGTGTTGAGACTCTAAATACCGGTGCACAGAGGTGGCACTTCTGAACTCTTAGGAGTCAGACAAAGACGTGCTGAGGGCACAGTACGAAAGTCATCACCTCCTACAGTGGGATAACTTTTGGGGTTACTGAACACCTCAATAGTCAAGGCAGTGTAGCTGAGACACTATTGGAGACAGAACCTCTGAGGAGTTCTGTAGGAGCTCTACCAAGAGGGTATTGAGTGTGTGTAAGGAAAGAACTCTGCTGTGAGTTCTGAAAGACCATAATTCTGTTGAGGATTCTTGGAAGCTCTGTCTAGAGGACATCGAGCGAAGTGCGTGAGTGCACAGGGAAAACATAGTTGTTGAGTGTTCGGTGGAAGAGATACTCCGCCAGGAGGGCGTTGAGGGAGTGTGAAGATGGCACGGGAGGAAGGAACTCTTTGAGTTCTATCATCAGAAGGAAGCATCCACTAAGGGAGCTTTCACTGGGTTACTAAATACTCATAGCACTCAGTAATAGGTTGCTTGAGTTGGAAGACTGCCAGGGGGCATCGTATTCTCCATCTATGGGAGAATGAGGGAATAAGTTCCAATTGTTTCACTGTTCGAACTAGGAGATTCCTGCATAGAGTGCAGTCGAATTCCTCCGCATAGAGTGCGTCGAGGAGGTTCAATAGTGAAGCTCTTATTCTCGTCAACCAGGGTTGTGTTAGATTATTCGAGCCGTGAAGGTGAAGTGCAGGTCGGATTGAGGTCTCAGTAGTAATTCTGAGAGAAGAAAGGCGTGAGGCTATTGGTGTTGTGAATGCATATAGTCCGGAAGAACCCAACACTTTAGGAGTCGTTGGACTCCGAGCGTGGGCAGTTGGTACAGAGTCTCTAGAGGAGAAGAGGGACCAAGCTCAGGAGGAATAGTACCTTTGCTTCAGTTGCACAGGACGAAGCTGGTGAAGCGAAGAACTCTTCAAGAGGAAGAGAATCGACGACTTGAACTCTTGGGAAAGAGTAAACCTCCAAGTGCAGCAGAACTCATTTGCCACCGCATTTCGGCATAGCGGGTTTGGCGTGTACAAGAGTTGCATGCACGTCGGAATCGCGAGTTGCGATTTCCCGATTTAAGTCGGAGTCATCGATCACCGGAGGGACAGGTGGCACGAGATCCCGAGGAGTCGGGCCTCAGCACTTCGGCGTTTTCAAAGTCGAAGGGAGCACGGAGAAACAGTAAAGCCCAAGTTGCGACGGATCCCATAGAGACGGAGTGGAGGACAGCACGTGGCATCGCGCATCGGCGTTTGGGGTTTTGGAAGGTGAGCAAATCGCCACCTTTCATCTACCATTTTCCCGATAGATAAATCCCCGACACCCGAAAGCGTTGATCGTTGACATCGGGGATCGGGATTCGGGGTTTCATATTGCACGGAAGGTGCGCACAAGGGTTGCAAGTCCGTGAAACCCGATTTCCCGAAGCAACTGAACGGGAGATCAACAAAGAGTGTAATGTGGGTATAGAACTCCCGAGAGGAGTTGGAAGAGATTTGACTCTTTGGGCCTAGGCGTGTTAGGAAGGTTCTGGAGAGCGACCGTGTCGTCGAGGACGGGTTGCGTCACTCCATCTTCTTCCTTCAACCTGTAAACTCATTTATTCTGCAATGATCTTTTTCCTGCGGGAAAATTAACCAAGTCTCAAGTTTGGTTATTTACCAAGGAATCCATTTCCTCTTTTATGTCTTGCTCCCACTTCTTTTTAGTGTCTACCTACATGGCCTCTTTATAACTTTCTAGTTCACTAGAATTAATCAACAATGAAGGAGAGTATCATTTATAAGATCTACTTAACCTGGTAGATATTCTAACTACACGTGCAGGAGTTTGAGGTACTCGTTGCTCCTGTTGTTGTACATTTTGATTTTCTAGTACCTTTGGAATTTCTTTTTCAGTGATCTCATCAAGCACTTTCTATTCAAGTTTTTATTTTTCCTGTTTCTTTCCCTGCAACTGATCTTTATACATGACCTTCTCATTGAATATGACATTTCTACTCCTAATGATTTTGTGATTTTCATAATCCCATAAGCGATAACCAAAATCATTAACATTGTATCCAATAAAGGTACACTTCTTGGATTTTGCTTCAAACTTTGTTCTATTTTCTTTTTCAATATGGACAAATGTTTCACAGTTGAAAGTATTCATAAATGAATAGTTTGCCTTTCTACTTGTCCATGCCTCCTTTGGAATGACACCATCCAACGATATTGAAGGTCCTCAATTTATTAAGTAAACAACAATATCTACAACGTCTGCCCAGAACTGTAAGAGAAACCCATCATGCAATATCATACTCCTTGCATGTTCCACGATTGTCCTAGAACAGTAATAATCAAACTCCTTGTCGCATTATTCACCTCCATTGTTTGATCTGAGACACTTCAACCTCTTTCATGTCTCATTCTCAACCAAATCTTTATATTTCTTAAAAATATAAAAAATATCACATTTGTGTCGAATGCAATAAACCCAATTTTTTATAGTTGCACCATCAATAAAAGTAACATAATAACGAGATCTATCAAGAGATGATACCTGATTTGGTCCCCATACATCTGTATGCACAAGCTCGAACCTTTTACTCTTCTTTTCTTTTTCGACTTTGAGAAATTTGACTCTCTTTTGCTTTCCATAAACACAGTGCTCAAAGAAATCCAAATAAAATTTTTTAAGATATGATAACAAATTCTTTTTGTGAAGTATTTACATCCCCTTCTCACTCATGTGTCCAATCCTATGATGCCACAATATTGTATCTACTCTTGCAGAATCTAAAGAGATAGAAGAGTCAACATTAACAGTACATAAATACATTGTTCCTACCTTCTCCCCTTTTGCCATTACCAATGATTCTTTAGTGACCATCCACACCTTATATGTAAATATAGATATATATCCTTCACTTTCTAACTTTCATATTGAAATTAGATTTCTTCTTAGATCTTGTATATGTCTCACCTTTTTCAATAACTATTGGTTTCCATTCTTTTGATTTAATTTTACCTTATCCATTCCAACAATTTGACATGGTTCATCATCACCCAAATAAACTTGTCCAAAATCACCTTAAACATAATATTATAAATATTTCCTATGGGGTGTGGAATGAAATGAAGGCCCTAAATATACAACCCAAGATTCAGTAATATTATCTAAAGAAATAATTAAAGCATCTTGTAACACATCACTTATTACATATGCTTCCTGATTTTTCTCATGATGTCCATCTCTTTGTTTCTTTGGAGATCTACATTCTTTCTTCATATGTCTTTTCTTCCCACAATTCCAACACTCTATCTTTCCTAGTATGGATTTGGATATTCCCTTCCTAGAATTCTCGTGGTTCCCTGAGCCCTTTTCTCTATCCTTTTTTCTTCCCCTATTCTCCATGGTCAATGCATTACCTAATGTCTCACCTGTGTTTTTCCATCCCATTTTCTCGCTAAGGATAACACCAACAACATAATCAAATTTCAGAGTGTTTGAACCAGAGACAGAGCTACTTAAATCCATGACCAAGCCTTTCCAACTTTCTAGCAATGAGCACAACATTAGAAGAGCCCTGACCTAATCATCAAAGTCCACTTTTATAGAAGTTAGATGATTAGTAACCATATTAAATTCATTTAAATGATCAACAATAGACCCACCTTCTCACATCTTCATATTAAATAATCGCTTCATTAGAAATACCTTATTTTAGGCTGAGGGTTTGTCATACAGTTTATCCAATGCCTCCATCAGATCCTTTGTTGTATATTCTTTTAAAATATTGAAATCCACTGACGTTGTCAGGTACAATCGTATTGTTCCCAATGCCTTTCTATCAAGAACCTTCCATTCTTCGTATGTCATACTTGTTGGCTTCTTTTTATTCTGTCCAATGGTAGGAATAGATCCTTTTGATATAAATAATCTTCCAGTTGCATCTTCCATAGTTGGTAATTTTGGTCTTTAAATTTATCAACCTTAAACATTCCATCTTCCGCCATTGCTCCCACTTGATCCAGGAACCCTGTTTTCCTACGAGTTACCTTTGGCTTTGATACCAGTTGTTAGAAAAACATGATCGTGAAGAAATACAATAAAACAAATGAGAAAATAAAACACAGAAGATACAAAATACAATAGATACACAAATATATTTGGTTCACCCAGTGTGGGCTACGTCCACGAGAGAAATTGTCAGGTCCTTCCTTTTTATTATCCAACAAAAATGAAGGGATACAACCTACAACACACCCATTGTAACTCCCTCTTATTTCTCTCACAATATGCTCTCTTAGAATACAGTATTCACCTGCATACATAGTCGTAATGCAATGAACTAATACAAAAAAAGGGCTTCCTTCTAGAGAAAAAATCCCTAACATAACTTTTACCGTCATATCTACGACCTTATAATGAACGGTCCAAATTGACTACGAAATTACAATATTTTACAAGGAAAAATTTCCCAAAAAATTACTTCGAGGGCGTTTCCCCTGAATCCCCCCCTAGGGGGTGGGATTTATTAATTGTCATCCCCCCCAATCGAATAACCTACCAGGGGGTATCCATTAATTGTCATCTTCCCCCCACACCCCCCTGTTAGGAAATGGGATCCAAAAACGGCTAAAACAAACCTATGAATCATGAAGATAATCAGGCTCCACAACCAACATAATTTGAGCGATCTGCATGCGTTTCTAAAGTGAGCGAGCTACTCATTTATGAAATAAGCAAGAAATTTCATAGTTGGGATGAGTGATTGGATCTTGTGAGGTCTCATCAGTGAACTGGGGTGATAATACAATCATTTTCCTTGATTGTTGGGTTGGAGAGTGTTATGGCCTCACTAAAGTGGGAGAGAGGATATACTTTGGCCTCGTGGATTACTAGGGCAAGGGAACCCATCACCCAAGTGAGCGATGTCAACCTTGGGGATATCTCTTCACTTCCTTTTTAAAATAAATTGATTTAAAATAAATATTTAAACCTTATATATCTCATATTTTCCCCTCATGGTTATATTATTTGGTTTTGAAGTGGATTTTGGGCTTGGAATGAGCTAAGTTATCTTAGAGGAAAAGGGAAGGTTGTTAGGCATGACAAATCTAAAACATAACAATCCATGATCAAATATAATGCATACCATAATGAGATTAACCCTTAGATGATGTTAAGAATTGAAAACAAATAAAAAACCAAGTGATGTGTGTCCATGAAAATCATCATTCATCAATTATCAACACTATGAATTGATCCTAGCTCTAACAACATCAAAAAAATGCTGACAATAGGCTTGAGAGCAATTAAGTTTTAATTAAAGGGGGGCTTCACAAATTCCTAGTTATTTTTAGCATAAGAGGCATAACTTGTAACCACACTCTTATGATACCACATGTTCCATATACTTGCATTATGCATATGTGGAAGAACTTACATGCTTTCGTTGATATTTAGGATTTCATTATTTATTGAGTAAAACCCTAGTTTCAAATATTGTCCAACAAAGTGTTTTCTAGGAAATTGAATCATAGTAGAGGGGTGCCCCTAGCTACAGTCTAGTGTTATAAATCCAACAAAAACAATAGTTCATCCTTCTGAGGCTCAGTTAGATTTTTATGGCAAGTTGCAACTCGCCCCTTGAAGCCATTTATGGACAGATTGGGAATTTGGTCTGGGAGAAAAAAATACAAACTGAGAAAAATAATTTAGTTATGTAAGCTCTAACAAGTGTGTTTGGTCAAGGCCCATGTGACCATGATACCTACAATATTTTGAGTGGTTTCTTTTCAAAATCGAACCCTAGAGAAATTTTTTTATTGTCTGTTACTGAGAAAAACTCTAGTTTCGGAGATAATCCAATAAATATATTTTGAGAAATGGAATCACAGTATAGGATTCCCCTAGCTATAATATGGTGTCATTATTCCAACACGACTGAAATTTCATCCATTTGTCCCTTAGTGATAGTTTTATGAGAGTTGTAACTCGGCTCCTAAAGTCATTCAGGGACACATTGGGAATTTGGTTTGTGAGCTATAAAATCAAAATCAAGCAAAATAAATGAGTTTCATAAGCTCCCACAAGTTTCTTTGGCCAAGTCCCATGTAGCCACGCTACCCACAATCACCCGAACCATTTTTTTTCAAAATTGAC
Source organism: Picea glauca (assembly GCA_000966675.3). Classification (NCBI taxonomy): domain Eukaryota; kingdom Viridiplantae; phylum Streptophyta; class Pinopsida; order Pinales; family Pinaceae; genus Picea; species Picea glauca. Next base: position 40,132 of record JZKD02S1455130.1, read on the forward strand.
CCCTAGTGCAAAAATTGCATTGTCTCGTACTCAACAAAACTGTAGTTCTAGAGATCATCTAATAAATTATTTTTCGAGAAAAAAAATCATGCGGGAGTGGTGCCCCTAGCTATAATCCATTTTTAGGATTCCAACACAACTAATAGATCAACCATCCAAGGCTCAGTTAGAGTTTTATGGCTAGTTGCAACTCACCTCTTAAAGCCATTCAAGGACACATTAGAAATTTGGTCTGGGTGCATAAAATCGAAACCGAGTAGCATAATTGAGGTCTTGTAGACCAAAATTTGGTCATCTATATTTTCATGCGTTTTGATTCATAAAAGCCTTGATATCAAAAGAAAACATTTTTTTAAGTTTTATAAGTTCACTCTACATCCCTTAGTCTCATCTTCGTCATGCACTTTTCAGATGATAAATTTGTTTATGCATGCCTAAGTTATTCAAGATATGGTCTAAAGGTCCGAAGGAGAGATTATGAAGAATTTTTCTAAGTATCATTTTCTCCTCTCTATTTTCAAATTGTGAAGTACTCTCATCACTTATCTCCCTCACCTTCCATCTCCACACTTAACCATTTTTCTCTTTTCACCACTCTTCTCCATATGCTCCACTAGTCTCTACACTTAGACGTTTTTGGGACTCTTCCTTCATCTCCTCATAGGGTCCGTGGGTTGGAAGGTTGTTGTACCTTCATATCCATATAATTTCCCATTTCATGAGTCTGCTACTACACTACACTTAACTATTTTTCAACTTCACGGGTTTGTGGATTCAAGCCCTCATCCTCCAAGTTCTGTGATCTCCACTTTGCACCCAAAGATCTGTGATCTACATTTTAGACCATCAGATTTGTCGCAGGTGTCGGCCCCCTAAATTATTTTATCCCTTTTGCATGCAAGTCCGACTGACTTCCTTTCCACACTTAACATATTTTCGATCATCCATAATCGTGGGTTTGTGGGTTCCCGGGTTGGCGGGTTCATAAAAATATCTATATTCAAACTCGCTCCCGTCTGACCGACCACCCTTCTATACTTAGTTTCTTTGGATCACTCATCCAACTACGGGTTTGTGGGTTCACAAATTTTTTATGGTTAACTTCACTCACCTCCCTTCCCTCACCCTCATGAACCCGCAAACCCTCCAAGCCACCTCTCCCTCATCCCCTCTTGTCCCATCTCACATACTTAGCCAAATTCTCAAAGCTATTCCAAGGCATGAAAACCAACAAATGAGAATATGACACGTGGCAATGATGTGGACCATTCCCATGATGACACATGGGCGTGACTCATTGATGATATGGCATGAGGTGGATGATGACAGGATTCCAAAAACTTATTGTTTTATTTGACAATTTTCCAAGGGTCGAATCCTCCAAGCTCCATAATTTATTCTCTTCTTGTGTTTCTTGCTAAGTGTATCAAACACTTAGTATTATATATCATGAATAATATAATATCCCAATGCATGTGGGATATACTTTTAAACCAAAAATTCAAATTTTATGAAGGGAAGCACAAAATTCATCCAAGGGCCCACATTTGCCCATCAATTTTGATCAACGGTGACTGAGTGTTGATCTTGCGAAGGCCATAACTTGAGTTCCATGTGTCGGAATAGCTCAAACTTTATACCGTTGGAAATGTATTTTGACTTACAATATTTTGGTATAGGTTTCAATTGTTGAAAGTTGATACATTTTTTTCAGAAATTAAAATATCAGTCAACTTCATTTTTAATGAGTCTGCATGAAAACTCAACTTCACGAGCACATATCTTGAGATCGGGGCGACAAATTTGGGAAACGTTTGTATCATTGGAAATATGGGATGATGAAGAGAACATAATAAGTGGTTTGCATCGATAAAAGGTTGGTTTTGACTTCCATAAAATTAAATTACAGTCGTCCTCTTTTGATGGAAAATTAATCAAATTTTAAAAATAAAAGTTTAATTAAAAACTTTTATTAAAAAGGGAGAGGGACCCATTTTCAATATAATTATATTAATTATGTGATTTCATTAATGAGGAATTAATGAGGCATTAATTAAAGGGAAAGTTCCAATAAAAAACTTGTACGAGAATTTCAAGAAAAGGAGAAACTCTAACTACTCAAGTAGTTAGAAAATCTCTTCTTAAAAAGAGAAGAGAGGCTTCATCAAAGAGTCCATGGATCATTATTGTGAGAGGGGAAGGGAAGAATATCAAAGGAAGAAGAAAGTATAGTCGTGGATACACAATCAATCTTTTGATCAAAATAAAAAAATCTCCATCTTCTCCATTATTTCTATTCTTCTACACGACTTCTCATAGCTTTATGCTTAAATCTCAGGGTTGGGCACAAGGATGAGTTGTTGAGTGTTTTTTTTATATTCTTCTAATATATTTTCTTATATGATCATGGAGTATTTGCAACCACATACATAGTTGTCAAAGCTTTTGTAATGAAGAACATCTTTCATGGATAAAACTCCACAAAGAATTGCTTCGGGGTTGATCTTGACTGTATCTTGTAACTTTGAGTTTTAAGTATGAGATATTTGAGGTTGACCTATCAAATTATCTTTTGATCTTGATAGCAGTACTCTTTTAAAATTATTTGAGATGATCAAATTATTCTCTCCTATTTTTTATGAAGAAGACATGGATGTATTTATATATGATTAATAAGATTGTGTGTGATGTTGATCACAATTTAATTCTGATGTTGAAACCCTCCTTCAATATTTTATTATTGTAAAAAGAATTTTGTTGCACATAAAGATTATATTGGGTTATTGAATAAACATTTTCATTTAAATCCAAGCAATAAAGATTTGGGGTTTGTTGTCTAACACTCTCCCTACTCCAAGATATTCAAAGATATATCTTTTAGCCAAAGAGGAGAACCACCTCTCTAAAAATGAAGGGGGACTAATGTCCTTATGAGGTTGTCGTTTCGGTCCTGATGGATTGAAGCATCAATAGGTCTGTAATGTTTTGAAATGTGTTTGTCCAAGGCTCACGTGACCACACTACCCACAATCGCCTGACCCATTGTTGTTCAAAATCAACCCCTAGTGCAAAAATTGCATTGTCCCTTACTGAGCAAAACCCTAGTTCTGGAGATCATCGAATAAATAATTTTTCAGGAAACATAATCATAGGAGAGGGGTGCCCCTAGCTGTAATATGGTGTCAGGAGTCCAACAAAGTTGACAATTCATCCATCTGAGGCTTGATTAGATTGTTATGGTGAGTTGCAACTCACCTCCTAAAGTCATTCAGGGACACATTGAGAATTTGGTCCAGGGGCATACAATTGAAAGTGAGCAACATGATTGAGTTTTGTAAGCTCCCACAAGTGTGTTTGTCCAATTCCCACATAACCATGCTAGCCACAATCGCCTGAGGCAATGTTTTTCAAAATTGACCCCTTAGTGCAAAATTTGCATTGTCCCTTACTAAGCAAAACCTTAGTTCCAGAAATCATCCAATAAAACATTTTTTAGGCAATAAAATCATAGGGGAAGTGTGCTCTTAGATTTAGTCTGGTATCAGGAATCCAACACAACCAACGATTCATCCATTTGAAAATCGTTTACATTTTTATGATAAGTTGCAACTCGCCTCTTAAAATCATTCAGAAACACAATAATTTTTTTTTCTTATATCATAGTTAATATACTATGCCATTTAATTTTCAATAGTGTGAAAATATAAAGTAAATAGCTTATAGGGTGGCACATTCTTTCAAGATCTAATGAAATCCTCGTCCATACGAACAAAATATTTTAAGTAATTGAATCATTTTTGGGAAGTTAAAATGTACTTCTTATTGTCCTAATGTATTTTCCCTATTATATTCTGAAATAGCATAGGGATATGGTGTTCCTTCTTAAATGTGTTTTTTAAAATAATCCATGCCATTCATATAGTTTTCATGTGCCATTCATCATTAAAAAAAATATTATTTCAATTTCCCCATGACCTCCAAGTGCATATGTGTCACTTTTATAAAACCTTCCAACTCTCATTTTTCTACATTTGTCACATTGAGTTTCAAAATGTGTGCTCATTACCATGGTTTGTAAATTGAGTGCTAAATCTTAGCCTATAGATCACAAAAAAATCAGAGAGGAAATTACGCAAGCTTGTTGTGTTGCAATGGAATGTTTTCTCGAAGAATGTTCTTAAAGTAAATGGTTTTTAATATTGGCGTTTTCTAACTGGTCTACGAAATGGTTTTTTTCATCAGCATTTGGTGACGTAAATATGTACAAAATCATTATTTTTTATTGTTTAAAATCCATTTTTGAATGTAGAAATGGATTCAGCATGCTGAAAAACCCTAGGGCATTCAGATTATACATAAATAATCACTTAAATTTGCGGATCTAACAATTTCTGACTAGATTTCAGACAAATGTTCTCAGAAAAAATCTTCGAAGAAAAATTAATTCGTAAAACGTTTAGACTACGGCTTTAATATTATCTATTGAAAATTAAAAATTAAAGTAAATGTTGATTTGAACATAATTAGATGTTTTACTGATAGTTGTAGTGAATGATATTTACTAGGACTGAATCTCTTGCAGTCTTGATAGAGTACTTAAAATGTGAAAATTTCAATTGAGTGTTTTTACTTTAGTGATTATGATAATTTCCTTCCAAGCAACAATGTTTCATTAAATTTGGACTAATATAATAATATTTACGAAATAACTACAAAACTAGTAATGTAGGTTTTTAATTAGCTATTAAAATTAAGAGGAAAGACTAACTACTATGCAACTTTTCTTTGTTAAAAAATAAACATAATTAGAACCTTTCCTTCATTCTTTCCTTGTCTTGCACAAAATCCTATCTTGTCTAAGGTTTATGCTTATTAAGTTGCTCAAGCATTATGGGAGAGGGCATTTAAATGCACTTGATTAACCATTGGGTTTTAATGCTCACCCACCTTTGGGTAACGGAGATTAAGGGAGATCGAGGAAAAATATGGTCACTTGGTTGACAAAGAACGTTGAAGCAGGAGGAAACTAATCTACTCAACCGAACATACAGAGCTTTATGAATATTAAGAGTGAAGATCGTTGTGTGAGCACCTATAATTCATAGTGGTCGGGTTATGGTAAGGATAATAATAAATTTCTAATTCCATTTCCTAACTAAATTTAAACGTTCGTGAACTTGAAAGTTTTTTAAGACATACATATTAAACATTGAAGTGATGCTAGGTCTGTGCTCGAAATAACATTCAATCATCCAAATATATGGATAAATAATGAAAGATATCCTCGAAAAATAAAAGATAAACATAATTTACTTATTTATTTTAACCAAAACAGTGGAAACTTCTCGTTCTACTTTGCTTTACAGTGAGGACTGGTTGGTTGGTTCCTCCTGCATAATCAAACGGACTGATTCACTGAGTTCATCTCATCCCAAAAGCAGACGGGTTGATTGAATTCAAGTTTGCATTACAATTTAAACCCCGAATAATTTCCATGTGTTTTTGGTTTTCATTCAGCCGTCTTAGCTCAGCTGGTAGAGCGCGTGGCTTTTAACCACGTGGTCGTGGGTTCGATTCCCACAGACGGCGAAGTCTGTATTTAATTAGTTCTGTCTTCACATTTAAGAAGAATTACTTTACTGTTTGATTTGTGGCCTTCGTTTTACTTTTCTCGATTTGTTAATCAACAGTATTAGTGCAACAGTTACATGACAGTATTCGATTTGTTAATCAACAGTATTAGTGCAACAGTTACATGACAGTATTTGACCATATAAATATAATAGCGAAGATATTTTAGTTAAGCGGGACTTTTGAATCATTGTGCATCAAGTTGATTGGAGAATATGAGTGAAGAACACTTGAAAAAGTTAGATGATACCATAAGTGTTGTTATCATGTTGAGAGTGAAAGACTTGGCGTTATTTATGTTAGAAACTTAAAACAATTTAGTAAATTACATGCAAACTTTATAAGGTAAAAGAGTGTTGTGAACAAGTTGTACTTTTTTCCAAATGAAAAATTTCACCTTGTATTTAATTTAGATATAATCAATTAATTTAGATATAATCAAATAATTACAAAGCTGTGTTGTATTTAATTTAGATATAATCAAATAATTACAAAGCTGTGTCTAATATAGTAGAGGAGTGTATGTGCCATGATCATCCAAGATCTCGAATAATCCCAATCATTTTGTGAGGGCTATATTAAGTAGATCTGGGAGATGAATATCTGCCCATCCCCAAAAGTTAAAAACAGAAACTGGTTGTAGCAAAAAAATTGCCCTTTTCCATACAAATGAAATGGCCGAATCTACAAGCAGAAAATTTTAGAAAAGTGAAAACAGAAAATGACAAAACATCAGGGAAAGAGATAGAAAAGAGTAATGCGGTGGGCTTGGCTCTCAAGACCACCTGTACAGCGGTGATAGGATAATATTCCAGTGAGTTCCCGGAGAGCTTTTTTTGGAAAGAATATCAGCTTTTGTATTTTGCTCTCTGAAAATATGAGTGAAACTGATCTGATTGAAGGTTTGGAAAAGATCAATGGTTTTATCCTTTCAGTACTCCAAGGCACTTCAAGGCTGTAGGCTGTTGCGTGAAGATTTTCTTTACTATTTAATCAGTCAATAATAATTTTGGAATCTCCACTCATATGTAGATCCAGAGTATTATAATGAGTAGTTAAAAATAGAGTAACTCAGGCACCAAGAAGCTCGGCTTTTGTATTTGATCCATTCCCACAATTAAAGATCCAAGTTCCATCACAGACCACAGTTAAAGGTCCAAGTGATCCAAGTCCAAAGATCCAAGTTCCATCACAAACCACAGTTAAAGGTCCAAGTGATCCAAGTCCCATGTAGCCTTACACCAGCTCCACAAAGCAGGCCAGAAAATTGAGAAACTCCGTCAAACCAAGCGCAGTTTCCACTTAGCTGAGTGTGAGGTGGAAAGGCGCGAGGGGCAGAAATCCTTTTAAGTTTTGTGGGTTTCAACTCGCCCAGGATGATAAAACAGATAGTATTTACTGAGACAGGTAAATTTTCAAAAATCCCTTTGTTGCGGGAGATCCAGACATACCAGCAAATAATGACCGGTAGATGAGGGAGGTTTGTGACTTGTAGAGACCAATTCTCCAGGCAATCCTGCAAATTTGTGTCTATCCACATCAGATTTTGTTTTAGAACGGATAAGATTTTATTCCATATCAAATTTGCAATAGGACAGGCCCAAAATAAGTGGAGAATAGATTAGCATGGCTGCGGCAGAGGTAGAAAATTTGTGTCTATCCACATCAGATTTTGTTTTAGAACGGATAAGATTTTATTCCATATCAAATTTGCAATAGGACAGGCCCAAAATAAGTGGAGAATAGATTAGCATGGCTGCGGCAGAGGTAGAAAATATTAGAACCTATCCATCCCCGACGTTGAAGAGTATCCCAGGTTAAAATTTTGTCGTTTGCAGCAAGCCAAATAAAGAGTTTTAATTTTAAAGGCAAGGACCAATGCCAAAGATTTTTCCGCCAGTCGGTGTACCTATGTGTCCAGATAGTAGAAGTGATGACTTTGTAAATGTTTCTTACAGTCAAAAATCCAGAGCAGTCTCCTCCATTCCAGAGAAAAATATCATCTGCAGCCTGTAGATGGATTCCCGCACCACAGAATGTCGAGCAGAAGGTGGACCATTCCCGAGCTGAAGTGCCCGATAATCCCAGATCAACACTCGATTTCCATCTAGTACAGGCCATCAGAGGGGGCTTGAGCTTGAAAGAGGAAAAAAATATTTGACAGATTTAACTGTTCCAGTAGATCCCATGAGAGGTATGACGTTGATCCAAGCCCCAAGATCGCATCCCTACCAATATAAATCTCAAGTCCCGAACCCGGTTTACAGCAAATCCATTGGTAGATATATTTTAAATGCTTTGTGATGGATCGCCAGGTCAAAGAGGCATTTTGAGTGCAATGATCCGAAAGTCTGAGCCATCTAGCAATGGATAGTGGGAAGATGTATTTCCCAAAAATGATACGTTGCCAGATGCCTTCTTGAATTATTACACGCCACAACGATCTGGTAACCAAAGCTTGATTGAAAATGTTGAGGTTACGCAGTCCCCAGCCACCAACCGACTTTGGTTTTGCAATGTGATCCCATCTACAGGGATGAATAGAGTGCTGATTTATGCTGCTATACCAAAGGAAGGAAAACATCTTACTTCTGATCTTGTTTATAATGGAGGAGGGGATAATGGTAAGACCCATCCAAAAGACCGCCTGGCCCTCAAGCACTGATTTTAGAAGGATAAATCTCCCACCGAGAGTGAGCCATTTGTTGCTCCAATGGGTAATACGAAATTCAAATTTAATCAACAGCCAATTCCAATCAGAAGTTTTATAGCGGTCTGGCCTGAGGAAGTAGCCCAGGTAATGAAAACCAAGTGAGAGCTCTTTATAACAAAAAGGAAAAATGGATTTGAAGGATGCAAGATCTGCCCCCAAGAGGCCAGATTAATGGAAGGTAGACTTTCCTTCATTTATCTGGAGGCCCGAAGCACCACAGAAGGTATTAAGAATCACTTTGATTTCCAGCCATTCGTTGTACTTGAAGCCAAAGCTCTCATCCTTGAAAATGAGTGATGAAAAATTAACAACTGATCATGTGCACGTCATGAAGGTTTTCTTTGATCAACTTGTAACACTTGAAATCAACACATCAAAGGATAAAGTCATGACTTTACTGTATATCTTTTTAGATTCATATGAAAATGAAGTCCATGAAGTACAATGTCAAAGTGTTGATTTTAGGGAAACCATGTGTTATAGATCAGTCTTTATTTGTGGTGTTCGTTGACTACATTCTATTGAAGAGCCATGGTTCATTGGCTCTAGAGCTTCACTACATACCACTACACAAGGGGATTGATTCTTTTCCTCTCAAGTTGGAGAAGGAAAGGAATTTTTTTTTTTTGGAGGAAGACATGCTAAATTAGATAGATTGTAGAGGAGTTATAAAAGTTTGTTGTGATGGAGATCAAACTAAGGATTTTTTTGTCATAGTACATGTAGATTTAGTTTAAGGTGAAATTTACTTATGTTCAATAAGATTACAAAAACTTGGTATATGTTGAACCTCTTTAATAAACACCACTTAATGTTAAGGGAATAAATATTATGGTAAAGATATAGCACATTGGTACATTCCACAAGTTGTTGTGTTCGTCAATAACATAGACAAATCTCATTTCGTTAGAAAATTACTAAAACTTTGAAATTGATAAATAAGGGGGAAAAAAAAGAATTCAATATTGAGATTTGATTATTATATCCTAGAATGACATTGATGAATGAGCATAAATTGTTCAATGTGAATATTGAGGTTGATACCTTTACCATTTACACTAATAACTTAGACATATATGAAATTAATAGTTGTAAAATTTGAGCATCAAGAAGATGATCATAGTTATGAATTCCTTTAATGCATATTTAAGTTAGGCTATGTTAAAAATGTTTGCTTGATTAGTAAAACAAGAATTCCTTTCACTTAATTTCTAGATGAGTAAAAAAGGTGCTAGAATTATTGTTTGTTATACAAACTAATTGAGGAAATACAAACATAATCCCACAAAGTGGAAAACATACTGAATTGAAGGTCTAGAAGAGTGAAAATGAGAATGAATAATACTTGAAAGATCTTGAGTGATTTTGTAAATATTAAGGTATTTTAAAGTAGAGAACGATCCCATGCACACCATACTAAAATGGAGTCATAGAGTGTAAGAACAAGGCTATGTCGGAGAAGGCAAAATATGTGATAGCGCTAGTGTTTGACATATTGTTTTGGGCATAGGCTATATAAAAAAAAAATACCTTAATAAATGATCACTCACATAGACCTTAAAGAACGTCAACATTTGATTAAGATGAGACCTTAAAGAACATCAACCTTTGAATAAGTTGAATAAGGGTTAAAAAGACTTATGAGGGTGGAGGTGGGGGGATATATAAGAGAAAACATATTATGTTTTCTCCTATATATCCCCTCACCCTCACCCTCATATATGTTTTCTCCTATATACCCACCACCCCCACCCTCATATATGTTTTCTCCTATATACCCACCACCCCCACCCTCATATATGAGGGTGATGTGATTCTTATATGTTGAGTCCATTTTAAATGTGATTGATTTTGGATTGAATGATCTATATTCTTTTATTCAAGGATTAATAAATACATTAGAATAAATATGTGATTAGAATAGAATAAAAATATCAAAGTGAAGCGCTTTTTATGTAGTTTTTTATAATAAATCTTGATTAGTAAACTTGACCTTGACCTTAAAACAAATGGATTGATGTTGATTAAGTTGATGGAGATGAAGTTGAAGAAGGTAAAGAAAAGAAAGTCAAGAAAACTTGACCTCAAAATAAAAAGATTGATGTTGATTAAGTTGATGGAAATAAAGTTGAAGAAGGTAAAGAATATGAATTCAGTAAGTGAGCCACATACATAGTCATTGGTCCGATGATATATATATATTCAAATTTAGCTTATGATGTGTTTATTATTTGTCAATTAATTGCTAATTAGAGATAGCAAATTACTAATAATATCATTCTCACTCAAATACTTGAAGGTGGAATGAGATACTACATCTAAAAAAATCAATAAATAAAAAAAAAACTTCATAACGAGTAAAGTTGCATGGAATATTATTTCAAGTTGCTCTTAAATGATAAATTCAGTTTTTATCCTTTAAAGTTACTATTTATCTTAAAGCAATCTCCAAAATTTAATGCATCTGTATTGAAGTAAGTCTTGGATAGTAGTTATGTATATCACTTGTTAAATGTTATCTTGGATGTGTTAACTATTTATTAATATGTCAATGACATATTTCAATATATTGTTGATTGACAACAAAGGATGGATGAACTTTATGATGCCTCAATTGTCTTGTCAATTTGAGGTAAAAGACCTTTCCACTTCCCTTAATTGCTTGAGATTAAAACTTGACATGATATATAGAATAAGAAAATGTTTCTAAGTTATGGGTGGCATGAGTGGGAGGAATCATTAATGATCTTGAAGTAAAAGATGAAAATTCTTATGTATGGGGTTCGAGAAGGCTTCTAACAGTCAAGAGAAAGAACTTGCCTTGTTCCAAGGTTTGAGGATTATTGATGAGAGACAATATAGGGGATTAATTGTCATTGGAGACTTAGGATCGATAATTGAATCTTTGTGTAAAGGTATAAGGAACATGCGAATTCCATTAACAAGAATCTTACACGGGATAAAAAAATAAGTTGATTGATTCGAGAAGGTAGAATTCTTCCATGTGTTAAGGTCATTGAATTGTAAGGTAGACAAGTTAGAAAATATTGCGAGAGGGATCGATCAAGGAACCTTTCAAGATGAGAAGGGATATTCATGGTTCCCAATTCCTTAATTTATGGCTAAGAACAAGTTAAAAAAAAATATTGGGGCATTAATTCACCCGCAATATTTATTCATGAAGGAAAATTGTATACATGTTAAACCACTAGCATGTCAAATCACATGCGTAGAACCAACACCTTCATTGGATATAGGAGAGTGTGGCACACACTTCACAAGAAAGGCATTTAATGAGAGCCTTCATTGAATTGCCCCTTTCCCTAACTTCCCTTGTATGTGTGATAATTTATGAGATTCAAGGTGGAGTGAATTAGGTTGGCTTCATGGGAGCATTTTGTAGCTACAAATTTGGGGTATTTTGAGCCTATAACCTCTTCTAATCCCTTTGGAAACTTTGGGCAATTGGGTCGCTATGAAATTGGAAGCTAGTGTGAGTGATGTCCACTTGGTAGACTCCTATTATAAAAAATTATTCTCTCTAAAGTGGATTATGTTGGGTATTCTTGTGGGTAGAGCATTGAATATGGTTAGTCATGTCCATAAATTTAAGAGGTGGAGGTATTGACCTTGGGTGAGTGTGTCTTTCTCTATTTCAAACTTTGGTATCGTGTTGGGTTGGGAAGAAATTGATAGCCTATTGAATTAGGAGTTGGGTGTGCAATTGGAGGAGACAATGGCTCATAGCCATGCAAGGTGTTGCCCTATTTGTGAGGCAATTAACATTAAAAGAATTCCCAGGACTCAAAAATCCATTATCATGATAAACAAATCAGCTATAACAGAGGTAGGAGAGGAAATTCAAGTATAAGAAGCAAGCATGGATAGGGAAATAGCATTTCTTATAGATATAGTGTAGCATCAAGAGAAAGAAATTGTTGAGCTGAAGATGGAATGTTCCACATTCAGACACATTGTTAATAATCTAATCAGTTGCCAAAATATACAAAATTTTATGACACACTTCTATCTTGGCTCCTCGAGAAACAAAGAAGGAGAAACGATACATCAACAACTAACAAACATGGAGGTGGAACTTTAAGAATTTCACCTTATTAACATTGAACTAAGGTTTTATTGACCCAGATAATTCTTTAAAATTGTTTTTTACTAGACGTTTATATTAGATTATAAACTTAGACATTTATATTAAAGTATACCCTTACATAGCAGTCCTGAATAAAACTCTAAAATTGAATATAGTATCATAGATTGTAAAGTACAAATTTTGAACATGTAAAGGCTTTATTTTGAAAATCATTTGTATAATATGTAAGAGCTTATTAAATAGTACGGTTGAAACAATTTTGATATATATATATGTGTGAAGCTTTTAACTAAATTTAGAATAACATATTATAGGTTTCTCGGGAAATTAACAAAACTTGGTGTGAAACTAATATGGTGAGGATTTCAACAATTGAAGATGAATGTGATGAAATGGTAAGGGTTTCGAACTAAAGTGTAACCAACAACTTAAAGTATGTGATTGTTTATATAGGTTGGGACATCACACAAGTAAGAATTTGTGTGAAACTTTCATAGTTAAGGAGTTCAAAGATTGAAGATGAATTTGATTGAAAGATTGAAACAACTTAAAGTATGTGATTGTTTATATAGGTTGGGACATCACACAAGTAAGAATTTGTATGAAACTTTCAGAGTTAAGGAGTTCAAAGATTGAAGATGAATGTGATTGAAAGATTGAAGATACATGTGATGGAAGAGCCTTCAATTGCAGTTCACTTAACAACTTAAAGTATGTAACTGTATAGGTTGGGACATCACATATGTATAGGTTGGGACATCACATAGTTAAAGTTGTCAACTAGTTTATGGCCACCACTTAAGTTATTTTGAGTGTGTGAAACTTTCATAGTTAAGTAGTTCAAAGATTGAAGATGAATGTGATTGAAGAGCCTTGAATTGCAGTGCACTTAACAACTTAAAGTATGTAACTGTATAGGTTGGGACATCACATAGTTAAAGTTGTCAACTAGTTTATGGCCACCACTTAAGTTATTTTTCAATATGTTAGAGAGGTCAACATAAGTGGGTGGAGTTGTGGTTAGTATAATCAAACTAGGACACCAAAACTGGTTTATAACCATACAAGAGAATCTCTATTAAAGTTCTACAGTTTATTATCCCATTGCAATTGATATGGGATTTATCATATGTTTTAATCACCTTGAAGTATAAATACATGTAATGCATGCCATAAATGTGTATATATTATTCTATTGAAATTAAGAAGTAACATGATATTTGTGTATTATTGTTTGGGAGAATCTTCGATAACATAGATAATGAGGACATAAGTAATATGGTATATATGTATTATTGTTTGGGAATCATCCATAATGTAAAAAAAAATGAGAAGGACATGAATTTTCCTTAAAATCTTCACTTTGTTTATAAGTTTGTAAGTTATTAATGTTTAATTATATTGTATGTTTATGTTTGAGTATACAATGATAAGTGTTATTGTCTATATTTACATGTGAATTTCTATTTTCTCGGTTTTATCGCCTAAAAAATGCTCACTTGTGATACTTCTACAAGTTTTGCCAAAATGTATCATTATCAACATGTTTTATCTTCATTTCACCTCATTTTCCACCTCTAATAGATCTCTGGAAGTTGTTGGGAAAAATCCAGTTTTTGACCTCAAAGGAGTATCATAGATATTACCCCCCAAAAGTTGCACTACCAAGGTAGAAAGTGCCCCCAAAAGCTGCACAACTCCGCAAAATTCACAATTTTGACTATTTCTGACCCAAATTTGCCAAAAAGGAAAAGTAGTTATAAGTGGACATTTATAAAGCCTAATTTCTATTCTTAGCCTTGATTTTGTCATCTTTAAACACTATTTTGAAGACCGTGTCAAGGGGGTTTAACCACTATTTTCCCTATAATTAAAGGCTTGAGGTCACTCCATCTATATCACCATCCATCCATAGAAAATTTATGCTACCAAAATCACACCATAAATCTTGAGGACCTCTTCCTCTTGATAGTGATTTCATTTTCATGTTACTTTCTCACTCAACCAAGGAGGGGATCACTCACACATCGGTGAAGACAAAACCCATCCCACAGAGAAACTTTGGAGCCCATCAACTTCAACAAGCTCATCTACCAAGTGTATTATTTTCCTTCCCATTGGTAATGGATGATTCTTTGCATTATTTCATATTTCTTTTTTTGGAAGTATAAACATTCTATTAGTTATTCACAAACTATACATAAATGTGTTTGGTCCTTAAGAGTCCAGATGTAAAAACGTTTTCCAAAACATAACCACATGAACCCGAAACTAAACCCCATGAACCCATCATTATTTTCCTACCCAAAGAGGAAAATCAGGCTTAAAGCAAAATTGAAATTAGTCAAGGCTAGAAACAAACTACAGTCTATGAAGCTAGCTAACAAATAGACAAGAAAAACTAAATGTGTGATCATATATATCATAAAATAAAAGACCCTTATCAGGAAAACCAGAGAGAGCCTTTTCAGACATGGAAAAGAGGCACCTAGGGATGTGGTTAAAACCACATGTAATGTTTAGGCACTGGAAAGCTAAAAGAAAAGAAAAACATTCAAGGTTTGACCCACCAACATTACCACTACCAATTTGGCCAACAAAAACAAAAGAAAAAGACATGAACCGAACAAACCAAAAACCTTTAAGAATCTCACTTTCATGAAGAGAGGAGTCCATGAAAGAACGATTAACATTTAGAAATATAGAGGCATTAATCCTGAGGAAACCAAATAAGACAAATGAAAACCTAGAGTCCAAGGTAAGGCTAACTAGATGTTGAATTATCACCCACATATAGCTAAAACCACCCACAATATCCAGGCTCCAACAACAAGAGACCATGAATGCTCCAGAGAAAAAATGAAAACTAAGAAACCTAAACCCACTGCTACAGGGAAGAAAACCCAAGGCCGAATCCATTGCACAATTTAACTATGTTTTGCACATACTTGGGAGAGAGCCCATGTGAATGCACTTGAATTCACACAAATTCAATTTAATTCTACCAACTATATCGTTGCCAGTCGAATGCAGAAAAATAATTAACACTCAGACTATATTTTCCATACCTTGCCACTTGTTAAAACATTGAAGAGTTCTACCCATGTGAGTTAAGGAAGAGGGTGGATCCTTCTAATCCCATTGATATTTTTTATACCTTCTTCCAAGTATGCCCCTTATTTTTATTTTTTTTACAAAAACTGAAAATTTTTATATATAAAAGGCGCGACCGAGGTCGCTAAGTACAAAAGAGGATGTTGGTATAGGAGACCAACTACATAATTTTCATCAGAGGCTTACTACAAGGAGTTTTTCACTGATTCTACTGGCAAGATCTAATCTAAACTTCTTAAATTATATTTTTGGGGAAGTGCTCGTCTTTTTAGTTGACTTGCGAGCCTGGCTTCGTGTGACCATTGGTTGTGAGGGAGCATGTGTTTTATTCTTCTTTCCAACTTCCATCCACCTATTTGTCGATGATGAGTCATTTGAGATGCCTATGATTTATGGATTGTATTGAAGTGGATATTCCTGCTTTTCCTTTACCGGACTCTTAGCTACCTTAGCTTGAACTACTAATGCTTCAAATTTGATAGCCTCATCTTCCCAACTTGCTAAAGGGATGAAGTTGGGGAGATCATGCCTAATTTTTCTCGAATTTGGAGAATCCAATGCCTCTTTTTTTGCGATCTTCCGAAGTGTTTCTTGCTTCCTTTCAGGATGTTTGGTGATCTCTGAAGTGACATTGAGCTCTTCTATTTCAGATTTTGAGCCATCCAAAACAGGGATTGGATTTGGAGAGTCACCAATGGAGGGAGCGGAGCTATCTTGAGCCTCCTTGATCCCTTCCACAAGAGTGTCATCAGATGAAGAAACATCCTTGGATATTAGTTGATGATCAATGTGGGATCCAACCCACCAAGTTGATTTTCTTTGTTTTCGGGATTTCACAGGGCCCCTTGGACATTGGGCTACCAAATGTCCCATGGAAAAACATGCTCGGCATCGTAAAGCTATTATTTCATAATCCAACTTTTTTGTCCACGAGTAATTATCTCCCGTCAGATTGATTTCGGTCGGAAACCCTTTGCTGAAATCCATTTCTACGCAGATCCTAGCATACGTGCAGATGTTGTATTTTTATATTTCAAGGCATCTATAATGGAACATGCCTAAAGCATTTCCAATGGAGCGGAGAGAGGAAATGCCCCAAAGATGCAGGGGGAAGTTTGGGTGCCGAACCCAAACAAGGGCTGAAGACAACGAGTATTTTGAAGGATAAAAAGAAGGAGTCCAGGGTTTCAGGCATAAACTAGAGCTACCCTAGAACTAAGGGCCAAAGATGAAGATCAAATCTCTATCTTCTAAAGGATAAAAATCGGCAATGAAAAAACCTCGAGCACAAGGGTGGATGAAGACATCACCTTTCATATATGGCACCCAGGATCTCGAAATCCAATTGTAAAGATCGATAAGTTGAGGCTAGAGGCCATTAAAATGACAGAAGAGTGTCGTGGAGCTGAGGGAGGCTAATTTAGAAATAACGTCCTTCTTCAAAGAGATGGTATGTGTCGGAGCCTCATGCACCAATATTGACGAGGGGTTTAAATTCCTCATGAAAACCGCCCGGAACGAGCTTCCCTGGAAGACATTCATAGCAGGGGGAGATCCCTTCAGCCCACCAGAGGGATTGGACAGGGTAGAACCGATTCCTGGAAGAGAGGAGCTAAGGCCAAGATCATCGAAAGATGATAGAGCCTCCATTGTTTAACCTGCAAAAGCCCCGCACACATAGGGCGACCACTAGAAAAAAGGGGGGCGGCCAGGGTTAAACCCTAGCCGTAGAAACCAGAACATCAGAAGGGCGCTGCGTGCACCTGCTCACCACACATCCCACAGTAAAATTCATCTTTTTTTATTCATGATAATAGATGATAGTATTCCCTTTATTTAACCCATTGATCGTCATGTGAATTATTCTCTCACTTGATGTGATGCAAGGAGTATTCCTCAAATTCATTTAAGAGGGTGAGTGGTCAAGCCATGGGACCTATGATGATCTTGTTCCCAATAACATGTCTTTTGATCATTGCTCTGATCACCACATTAAGTCCCCCAGGATGGAGAGCTTAGAGATCCCCATATCTCTTGCTAGTCTAAGACCTGCCCATAGAGCATAGGCCTCAACGATGTTATTTGAGATGCAACCTAGACCCCAAGCATAAAAGCCATGATATTTAGTCTTAGATCGTGAACAATCCCCCCACACCTTCCACCCCTGTAATTTCAATGAATTATTGACATGGACAATTTTTTTTATTTTGTTTTCATGGATCTAAGAATACACAAGAGAGGACAAAGCATATAATAATAATTTAATAAAAAATGATATTGGGGATGGCCATCATAGACATTCAATATGAGACTATTGTTAATTTTATCAAACTTATGAAACATAATATTGCATTTATTTTTATGTATATGGTATTTTTAAAAATTATTCTCTATATTTATTGCTTCACATTATGTATACGATATTTTTAAAAATTATTCACTATATTTATTTCTTCACATATATGTTATTATATGATTTAGTTTTGTGATGACCTACATTTTGATTACATACTAAATCAATATTAGTTTACATTATGTTTTTAGATCAAGCCAACTAACAATGTCATGGATTGATCAAATCACACATGTTTATGAGACTTATAAACATCATTTATGATGTGAGAATTATGGACATGTGCTATATGAATTTAGGTCACAAATTGATCCAACAAGATCCAGTAATGCTCACAAAGGTCTAGAATGGTTCAGTAATGCTCAAAATTCAACCGTCCCAAATTCTCTCTAAAACACTGTACTAAATGTGTATAGCTTGTCATCATGTTTCTAACGATGCAAATGATGCCTCAAATGAAGTTCATATGAAAAAGTTATGAGTGGTCAAAGTTCCAGTCAAACTAGGTCAAAGGTTAAAGTACATGGGCACAAAGAGGTGACACGTGTCACCACTACAAGGTTGACATGTGGCAAATGATTATTGGTAGTTGAATGATCAAGGTATAATCCAAGTGGCCCAATTATAGGTTGACAAATGGTGCACAAGTGGATGAATTGTATGATGACATGTGGCATGTATGAGCCAATGAGAGGTCGCAATGCGACGACCTCCAATTGGCCTAAATGGCTATGGTTTATCAAAAATTTGCGAGTCAATGGGGGTTGAACCTGGGACCTCCCAAAGGTCTAACAAATCTCTCCATACCAACGCGCCACCACAATGTCACTTAACATACATATGGTTGCAATTATATTTAAGTTTGTAATAAATTTCAAATGGGTGACCAAAGGGCCGATGGCCTAAGCCCTCAACCCTTGGCCTATAAAACCCACTAAATTACATTTAGTGTATGCCTAGAATTTCAGAGATTGGTTAGGGGCATGTTCCTTATTTAATGGGTGTGTGGACCGAGGTAGGATACACAATTAATGCAGGGTATATTCTTGAAATTCATGCCTAAGGGTACCAAAGTTGTGAGGCTACACCGTAAAGCATTCCAAGGGGTACCTTGACGGATTTTTGAGAACTTTATACTCATTTTGCACGATTTTTCACTAGGAATCCAATGGTGCACTTTGTTTCTGCATTTGAGAAACATATGAAAATTCCATTGTAAAACATAGGTATTTGAACATTAATAAAAGAAGGCCTCTATTGGAAGCGGACCCGAAGAGGTAGCCCAAATTGGGTGAACTCTGTTTTTTCAACTTGTGTATGTGATTACATTATTCTTGTGCATTTCAATGTCATTTATTTGCAAGTCATTTTATCATTAAATTGGATTGGTTAGATAAGTTTTTCACTTGTAATTTGCATATAGTCAAGCATTCATTTTATTTCGAGAATCAAGCAGATGTTTGTGTATTTTAAAATTATTAGCATCTAAGGATTTTTTGGATCATAATTTGAAGTGTATGTTTGTTTATATATATATATATATATATATATATATATATATATATATATATATATATATATATATATATCCAAGGAAAATATTACAAAGAAACTTTGGGCACTTCCTTGCAATTATGGATGGTATCCATTGTAAAATCATTATCATTGATTATGATGCCTAAATCAATAGGGACATCGAGTGAGGCATGTGATAGAGGAAACCAAGCATAGAGATAAACTCTAAGACCTTCTACATGAGGCTCAAAGCATTCAACCCCTTAAATTGTCCCACCAAGATCTATATGTGTGCATGTGTGCTTATCCCAATGGGCTAACTCAATTGGTTGTTGCCATTGTTGTTGGGAATTTGGTTTTCTCCATGTTAATAGGTTCTTGGTTCAAATCCCACTGGGTGAGGCACATTAGTCTTCATTGATGATTTTACTAGGGATAACATCCATGAGTGTGGGGAAGCATCTTTCAAGTTATGGTTATGCATGTTTCTTTTATAGATTATCCATGGATTCCTTATTGATACTAGTCATGTTTTATTTTACCTATTGACATATGTGGCTCTAATCGTTGGGTGGTGTGGGGGGATTGATTACAATGATGAGATAAGTACATCCTTATGAGTTAGGTGTATATCATCCCATTTGATATGATAACAATTATTTATGCATATGTATTATGAAATAACTTGCATACCTAGAATCCACAAGAGTCCAGAGGTGGTGACGTCATGCTATACATTGATACTGAGTAGGCTATCTATAAGTACTATATATTATTTTATAATAAATATATAATGCTTGATGCTTTTTGGAAAGTGTGTGCATCATTTAGGATGCAAGAGACTTTCCAAAACTATTTATCATATGAATGTGAATTGGTGTTAGAATGATTGATAAATGGAAAGAGTTTGAGGTGGGTGTTGAGACTCGGGTCCTTCCTAGGGTTTTTAGGCCTAGTTTACATAGAGAAATGGAGTAAGACATTGTAAATCCTCCATTATTCTCAATATATTGAGAATGGAGGTAGAGGCTAATTTCCCCTCGATGCACATGAATGATACCCATGATATATGTTGTAGAATGTAAGGACATAATGACCTCCTTCCTTGGGACATGAAGATGTAATCACCTATATACCACTTGTAGTACCACAAACAATAGTGGTCCATGCCATGGAAATTCAAGTTGGCTAAGGGAAATTCGAAGGCATTATGTGGCCAATATGCATGGTTATCGCTTTGAGGGTGTAGCTATCCCCATTGAAAAGAAGGAAAAATAAGTATTATAAATGGTTAGGTTAATATGGTCTATACTAAGGAATATTATCATTAAAATAAATTCAATTGATAGCTTGGTTTGTTAGAACCATTCCACTAAGGCATAAGGGTTAGGGGGTCACACGATTTATTCCCACCAAGCCTTATGGGGCCACTAGTCACTATTGTGGATGGTGGTTGATACCGAATTCCATTGAGAAAACTAGGGAAGAGGGGGGGAATTCATGGGGTGCTAGCAAGGAATTAGCTTCCTCACTTGAAAAACTTAATATGTGAGAGGGTGAAGGGCATTTATTTCTCTAGGAAAAATATTAGCAGTACATAAAAAATGAAGAGATAAGAATAAACATAATGAGTAAATGTAAGCCTAATATGATTTAATAAAGGTTTAACAAGTCAAAAGGATGCAATTACCTACCACTTGCATCAAGTGTATAGTGGTGTATTAATTCACTTATCAAGAAATGGGTGAGGGGTGTGAGTTGGAAAAACTTGCATTAATTAAATTATAATATGTAATATTAAGAACCTTAGGTTATGAAAGTGTAGGAAAAGAGAAGATATTCTTCTTTTGGGTAAAATTGAGAATTTGGGAAATTACAAAGAAATGTGCCCGAGAGTTTTGGAAGCTAAATCTAAAAGAAGGAATAAAGTAAAACCTATCCATCAATCCTTCACTGAGTTCATGGTTTTATAGGGCTAGGGATTTGTTGTGAATCCTAGTTCGATAAGAAGGTATTGATTAAACTATTATTTGGGCAAGTGGATCTTGGAAATTGAGTTTAGATTGTGGAGTGTCAAGTCTACATTTTTGTTAGATGCATTTTTCATTTATTTATTGAATTCAATAGAAATTAAATATGGAAATTGAGTTATTGTTGTAGTCATATTCACATTTTAGAGATTTAATCTGTGCATGGTTATCATATCTTGTATAATGAATAATATATAAATTATTATGAAATATTGTTTACTATGATATATTTTAACTAAATTTGATTGGAAAAATGTTATTATTATTAGTGAACTTAAATATTGAATATAAAAATAAATTGAAGGATTTAAGAAAAAAATATTCATCCATCCTTTGAGCATTTACATTTTTGGTGAATTTGTATTAAACCAATTAAATAGTATGGCTAACAATATAAACCTGCAACTGTATCAAAGCCTTTATTAAAAGGTTGGGCCTTAAAATCCACATTGTGCTCATAGTTTGTACATAAAATAATGAGAATAAAAATCTAAAAGAAATTGATTTTTATTCGCAAGAAAAGGTTAGGTACTCTACAAATAAAGTAATTTTACAACATGGAAATATGGAAT
>JZKD02S1455130.1:62177-94468 GCA_000966675.3 Picea glauca
GTGCTTTCTAAGGTATGTTATTTACAGGTCATCTCACCATTTTCGCTATAAATTTTTTTCTATAATGATTCAGATCCTAAAATTGCTATGCAAGTGAGAAAACATATCCAAGTATATGTGGTTAAATATTTAGCTTGTGTATCATTGTATTTTGGGAGTTACACTCCGTGGAAAATAAGGTTTGTGACCAATCCTAAAACTAGTCAAAAACAAGTGTTTCGGGTAAAAACGTCATAACTTCTTCATAACAGATCCAAATTCAGTGACACTAATTGTGTTGGTTAGATTATAGTCTGTAGTATTCTTTGGAACCGTTTTAGATTGATTCAACAAATATTCCATGCGGGGCACACTCTACAAGGTCGCTCTCTAGAATAATCCAAAGTTCAGCAAGGTATGCCATTTTTGCTATAACTCATTTTATGAGAGGTTACAAGTAGTTCCACTTGGATGAATTGCATGAAACACACTGAAGAACATTGTGTATCAGTTTTAAATATTTATTCATTACAGGTACAAAGTTATAATTATTTCAAGTTAGGGTTGTTGATTAATCCAAAACTAGTCATGGTTGAGACAAGTAGTTGATGAGTTGGCACATACATAAGGTGTATATTTGATGATGTTGGTACATATTGATGAGTCATTGTTGATGAGTAGTTGACACATGATTGATATATACATGGTACATGGTTGGATGCACTTGTTTATGGTACAGGTTGATTACAGGTTGTTTGGCACAGGTTGGTGCATGGTTCATGCTCTTGTTTATGGTACAGATTGATATTTGTTGAGGATTGTTGTCTCATCTCATTTGGTGCTAAGAATGTAAGTTGAGTCTTGCATATAGATCTGGTGCTCTTGTAGAGTTGTATTCTATTTAGTTGTTGTTGAAAAACCCCCGGATTGAAGTCCATAATAAAAAGAAAAATTGTAGATACATCTTGTGTTCCTTGTGAAGATGATTTGTTGATGATATATTGTTGATATATGTTGTTGATATGTATTCACATCTAACTTATTATTAATGACAACAATGAGTAGTGAGTAAATTTCGAATGTTAACTAATGAGTTTTGTGTAAGAGGGAAGTTTTGGGAAAAAGATCCCCACACTCATTCACCCCCCCCCTCTAAGTGTGGTAGGTGTGTCCAACAATACCTTCTTCTTCCTCTGATATTATTCCCTTCCCCTCTCATATTAATGATCCTTGGACCCTTTTATGAAGCCTCTCTTCTCTTTTTAAGAAGAGATTTTCTAACTACTTGAGTAGTTAGGGTTTCTCCCTTTCTTGAAATTCTCGTACACGTTTTTTATTGGAACTTTCCCTTTAATTAATGCCTCATTAATTCCTCATTAATGAAATCACATAATTAATATAATTATATTGAAAATGGTTCCCTCTCCCTTTTTAATAAAAGTTTTTAATTAAAATTTTATTTTTAAAATTTGATTAATTTTCCATCAAAAGAGGATGACTGTAGTTTAATTTTATGAAAGTGAAAACAATTTTTTTATCGGTGTAAACCACTTATTATGTTCTCTTCATCATATCATATTTCCAACGATACAAATGTTTCCCAAATTCGCCCCCCAATCTCAAGATATGTGCTCGTGAAGTTGAGTTTTCATGCAGGCCCATTAAAAATGAAGCTGACTGATATTTTAATTTCTGAAAAAAAAATGTATCAACTTTCAACAATTGAAACATGTACCAAAATATTGTAAGTCAAAATACCTTTCCAACGGTATAAAGTTTGAGCTATTCCGACACATGGAGCTCAAGTTATGGCCTCTTCAAGATCAACGCTCAATCACCGTCGATCAAAATTGATGGAAAAATGTGGGCCCTTGGATGAATTTTGTGCTTCCGTTCATAAAATTTGAATTTTTGGTTTAAAAGTATATCCCACATGCATTGGGATATTATATTATTCATGATATATAATACTAAGTGTTTGATACAATTAGCAAGAAACATAAGAAGAGAATAAATTATGGAGCTTGGAGGATTCGACCCTTGGAAAATTGTCAAATAAAACAATAATTTTTTGGAATCCTGTCATCGTCCACCTCATGCCATGTCATCAATGAGTCATGTCCATGTGTTAGCATGGGAATGGTCCACATCATCGCCACATTTCATATTCTCATTCGTTGGTTTTCATGCCTTGGAATAGCTTTGAGAATTTGGCTAAGTATGTGAGATGGGATAAGAGGGGATGATGGAGAGGTGGCTTGGAGGGTTTGCGGGTTCACGAGGGTGAGGAAAGGGAGGTGAGTGAAGTTAACCATAAAAATTTTGTGAATCCACGAACCCGTAGTTGGATGAGTGATCCAAAGAAACTAAGTATAGAAGGGTGGTCGGTCGGACGAGAGTGAGTTTGAATATAAAGATTTTTATGAACTCGCCAACCCGTGAACCCACAAACCCGCGGTTATGGATGATCGAAAATATGTTAAGTGTGGACTTGCATGCAAAAGGGATAAAATACTTTAGGGGCCCGACACCTGCGACAAATCTGATGGTCTAAAATGTAGATCACAGATCTTTGGGTGCAAAGTGGAGATCACAGAACTTGGAGAATGAGGGCTTGAACCCGCAAACCCATGAAGTTGAAAAATGGTTAAGTGTAGTGTAGTTGCAGACTCATGACATGGGAAATTGTATGTATATGAAGGTCCACCAACCTTCCAACCCACGAACCCTATGAGGAGATGAAGGAAGAGTCTCAAAAACGTCTAAGTGTAGAGACTAGTGGAGCATATGGAGAAGAGTGGTGAAAAGAGAAAAATGGTTAAGTGTGGAGATGGAAGGTGAGGGAGATAAGTGATGAGAGTACTTCACAATTATAAAATAGAGAGGAGAAAATGATACTTAGAAAAATTCTTCATAATCTTTCCTTTGGACCTTTAGACCATATCTTGAATAATTTAGGCATGCAGAAACAATTTTATGATCTGAAAAGTGCATGACAAAGCTGAGATTAAGGGATGCAGAGTGAACTTATAAAACTTAAAAAAATATAGATCAAGGCTTTTATGAATCAAAATGCATGAAAATATAGATGACCAAATTTTGGTCTACAGGACCTCAATTATGCTACTCGATTTCGATTTTATGCACCCAGACCAAATTTCTAATGTGTCCTTGAATGGCTTTAAGAGGTGAGTTGCAACTAGCCATAAAACTCTAACTGGGCCTTGGATGGTTGATATATTAGTTGTGTTGGAATCCTAAAAATGGATTATATCTAGGGGAACCACTCCCCCATGATTTTTTTGCTCGAAAGTTAATTTATTAGATGATCTCTAGAACTACAGTTTTGTTGAGTACAAGACAATGCAATTTTTGCACTAGGGGTCGATTTTGCAAAAAAATGGTTCGAGTGATTGTGGGTAGCATGGTTACATGGAAATTGGCCAAATAAACTTG
The DNA here is from genome assembly GCA_000966675.3 of Picea glauca. NCBI lineage: Eukaryota > Viridiplantae > Streptophyta > Pinopsida > Pinales > Pinaceae > Picea > Picea glauca. The sequence goes on from JZKD02S1455130.1 coordinate 65,613, forward strand.
TGGGAGCTTATGAAACTCATTTATGTTGCTTGATTTTGATTTTATAGCTCACAAACCAAATTCCCAATGTCTCCCTGAATGACTTTAGGAGCCAAGTTACAACTCATCCTAAAACTATAACTAGGGGACAAATGGATGAACTTTCAGTTGTGTTGGAATAATGACACCATATTATAGCTAGGGGAATCCTATACTATGATTCCATTTCTCAAAATATATTTATTGGATTATCTCCGAAACTAGGGTTTTTCTCAGTAACAGATGAAGAATTTTTTGCTCTAGGGTTCGATTTTGAAAAACAATCGCTCAGAAGATTGTAGGTAGCATGGCCACATGGGCCTTGACCAAAAACACTTGTGAGAGCTTACATAACTAAATTATTTTTCCCAGTTTGTATTTTTTTCTCCCAGACCAAATTCCCAATCTGTCCATAAATGGCTTCAAGGGGCGAGTTGCAACTTGCCATAAAAATCTAAACGAGCCTCAGAAGGATGAACCGTTGTTTTTGTTGGATTTCTAACACTAGACTGTAGCTAGGGGAACCCCTCTACTATGATTCAATTTCCTATAAAATACTTTGTTGGACAATATTTGAAACTAGGGTTTTACTCAGTAAATAATGAAAGCCTAAATATCAACGAAAGCATGTAAGTTCTTCCACATATGCATAATGCAAGTATATGGAACATGTGGTATCATAAGAGTGTGGTTACAAGTTATGCCTCTTATGCTAAAAATAACTAGGGATTTTGTGAAGCCCCCCTTTAATTAAAATATTAATTTCTCTCGAGCCTATTGTGAGCATGTTTTTGATGTTGTTAGAGCTAGGATCAATTCATAGTGTTGATAATTGATGAATGATGATTTTCATTGCCACACATCACTTGGTTTTTTATTTGTTTTCAATTCTTAACGTCATCTAAGGGTTAATCTCATTGTGGTATGCATTATATTTGATCATGGATTGTTATGTTTTAGATTTGTCATGCCTAACAACCTTCCTTTTTCCTCTAAGATAACTTAGCTCATTCCAAGCCCAAAATCCACTTCAAAACCAAATAAGATAACCATGAGGGGAAAATATGATATATATAAGGTTTAAATATTTATTTTAAATCAATTTATTTTAAAAAGGAAGTGAAGAGATATCCCCATGGTTGACATCACTCACTTGGGTGATGGATTCCCTTGCCCTAGTAAACCACAAGGCCAAAGTATATCCTCTCTCTCACTTTAGTGAGGCCATAACACTCTCCAACCCAACAATCAAGGAAAATAATTGTAATATCACCCCAGTTCATTGATGAGACCTCACAAGATCCAATCACTCATCCCAATGATGAAATTTCTTTCTTAGTTCATAAATGAGTAGCTCGCTCACTTTAGAAACACATGTAGATTGCTCAAATTATGTTGGTTGTGGAGCCTGATTATCTTCATGATTCATAGTTTTGTTTCAGCCGTGTTTGGATCCCATTTCCTAACAGGGGGGTGTGGGGGCGAGATGAAAATTAATGGATACCCCCTGTTAGGGTATTCGATGGGGGGGGGATGACAATTAATGGAGCTCACCCCCTAGAGGGGGATTCAGGGGAAACACCCCCGAAGCAATTTTTTGGGAAAATTTTCCTTGTAAAATATTGTAATTTCGTAGTCAATCTGGACCGTTCATTATAAGGTCGCAGATCTGACGGTAAAAGTTATGTTAGGGATTTTTTCTCTAGAAGGAAGCCCTCTTTTTGTATTAGTTCATTGCATGATGACTATGTATGCGGGTGAATACTGTATTCTAAGAGAGGATATTGTGAGAGAAATAAGAGGGAGTTACAATGGGTGTGTTGTAGGTTGTATCCCTTCATTTTTGTTGGATAATAAAAAAGAATGACCTGACAATTTCTCTGGTGGACGTAGCTCACACTGGGTGAACCACATATATTTGTGTCTCTATTGTATTGTGTATCTTCTGTGTTTTATTTTCTCATTTGTTTTATTGTATTTCTTCACGATCATGTTTTTCTAACAACTGGTATCAAAGCCAATGGTAACTCGTAGGAAAATAGGGTTCCTGGATCGAGTGGGAGCAATGGTGGAAGATGGAATGTTTAATGTCGATAAATTTAAAGACCAAAACTACCAACTATGGAAGATGCAAATGGAAGATTATTTATATCAAAATGATCTATTCCTACCATTGGACGGAATAAAAAGAAGCTGACAAGTATGACATATGAAGAATTATTGACAGAAAGGCATTGGGAACAATACGATTGTACCTGACAACGTCAATGGATTTCAATATTTTTAAAAAATAGATAACAAAGGATCTGATGAAGGCATTGGATAAACTGTATGACAAACCCTTGACCTAAAATAAGGTATTTCTAATGAAGCAATTATTTAATATAAAGATGTGAGAAGGTGGGTCTATTGTTGATCATTTAAATGAATTTAATATGGTTACTAATCATCTAACTTCTATAAAAGTGGAATTTCATGATTAGGTCAGGTCTCTTCTAATCTTGTTCTCATTTCCAAAAAGTTGGAAAGGCTTGGTCATGGCTTTAAGTAGCTTTGTCTCTGGTTCAAACACTCTGAAATTTGATGATGTTGTTGGTGTTATCATTAGCGAGAAAATGGGACGGAAAAACACAGGTGAGACATTAGTTAATGCATTGACCATGGAGGATAGGGAAAGAAAAAAGGATAGAGGAAAGGGCTCAGGGAACCATGAGAATTCTAGGAAGGAAAGATCCAAATCCATACTAGGAAAGATAGAGTATTGGAATTGTGGGAAGAAAAGACATATGAAGAAAGAATGCAGAGCTCCAAAGAAACAAAGAGATGGACATCATGAGAAAAATCAGGAAGCATATGTAATAAGTGATGTGTTACAAGATGCTTTAATTATTTCTTTAGATAATATTACTGAATCTTGGGTTGTATATTTAGGGCCTTCATTTCATTCCACACCCCATAGGAAATATTTACAATATTATGTTCAAGGTGATTTTGGACAAGTTTATTTGGGTGATCATGAACCATGTCAAATTGTTGGAATGGGTAAGGTAAAAATAAATCAAAAGAATGGAAACCAGTAGTTATTGAAAAAGGTGAGACATATACCAGATCTAAGAAGAAATCTAATTTCAATAGGAAAGTTAGAAAGTGAAGGCTATATATCTATATTTACATATAAAGTGTGGAAGGTCACTAAAGGATCATTGGTAATGGGAAAAGGGGAGAAGGTAGGAACATTATATTTATGTACTATTAATGTTGACTCTTTTTTCTCTTTAGATTCTACAAGAGTAGATACAACATTGTGGCATCATAGGATTGGACACATGAGTGAGAAGGGGATGTAGATACTTCACAAAAGGAAATTGTTGTCAGATCTTAAAAAAGTTTATTTGGATTTCTTTTAGCACTGTGTTTATGAAAAACAAAAGAGAGTCATATTTCTCAGAGTCGAAAAAGAAAACAAGAGTAAAAGGTTTGAGTTTGTGCATACAGATGTATGGGGACCAAATCAGGTATCATCTCTTGGTGGATCTCGTTATTATGTTACTTTTATTGATGGTGCAACTAGAAAAACTTGGGTTTATTGCATTCGACACAAATGTGATATTTTTTATATTTATAAGAAATAGAAATCTTTGGTTGAGAATGAGACATGAAAGAGGTTGAAATGTCTCAGATCAAACAATTGAGGTGAATAATGTGACAAGGAGTTAGATTATTATTGTTCATACCATGAGATTCGTAGAGAGAAGATAGTTCGAAGAACACCACAAGAAAATGGTGTGTTAGAAAGGATGAATAGGACAATCATGGAACATGCAAGGAGTATGAGATTGCATGATGGGTTTCTCTTACAGTTCTGGGCAGACGTTGTATATATTTTTGTTTACTTAATAAATCGAGGACCTTCAATCTCGTTGGATGGTGTCATTCCAAAGGAGGCATGGACAAGTAGAAAGGTAAACTATTCATTTATGAAGACTTTCAACTGTGAAACATTTTTCCATATTGATAAAGAAAATAGAACAAATTTTGAAGCAAAATCCAAGAAGTGTACCTTTATTGGATACAGTGTTAATGATTTTGGTTATCGCTTATGGGATTATGAAAATCACAAAATCATTAGGAGTAGAAATGTTATATTCAATGAGAAGGTCATGTATAAAGATCAGTTGCAGAGAAAGAAACAGGAAAAATAAAAACTTGAATACAAAGTGCTTGATGAGATCACTGAAAAAGAAATTCCAAAGGTACCAGAAAATCAAAATGTACAACAACAGGAGCAACAGGTACCTCAAACTCCTGCACATGTAGTTAGAATATCTACCAGGTTAAGTAGATCTTCTAGGTGATACTCTCCTTCATTTCTTTATTTATTGTTGATTAATTCTAGTGAACTAGAAAGTTATAAAGAGGCAATGCATGTAGACACTAAAAAGAAGTGGGAGAAAGACATAAAAGAGGAAATGGATTCCTTGGTAAATAACCAAACTTGAGACTTGGTTAATTTTCCTGTGGGAAAAAGATCATTGCAGAATAAATGAGTTTACAGGTTGAACGAAGAAGATGGAGGGAAAAAAGTGGTACAAGGCTAGACTTGTTGTAAAGGGGTTTTCACAAAAGAAATGTATAGATTTTGATGAAATATTTTCTCTTGTTGTTAAAATGGCTTTGATTAGGACTATTTTAAGTCTTATGGTAGTAGAATATTTGCATCTTGAATAGTTAGATGTAAAAACAACTTTTCTCCATGGGGATTTGGACGGACACATTTATATGCAACAACCACAGGGGTATGAGGTCAAAGGGGAGGAAAATTTGGTATGCAGGTTGAAAAAGAGATTGTATGGCCTAAAACAAAATCTAAGGTAGTGGTATTTGAAGTTTGGCAGCTTTATGACATAACAAGGTTATAGTAGATGTCATTATGATCATTGTGTTTATTTTAAGAGGCTAGAAAATGGAAGCTATATTATCTTTCTATTGTATGTAGATGCCATGCTTGTTGCAGGGTCTAATATGTAGGATATAAATGTGTTCAAGAAGAAACTATATAATTCATTTGTGATGAAGGATTTGGGTGCTTCAAAGAAAATCCTTGGTATGAGAACAATAAGAGACATGAAAAATCACAAATTGACATTGTCTTAGGGTGAGTACAAAGAGAATATGTTGGATAGGTTTAGAATGTAGAATGCAAAACCAATTAGTACACCTTTGGCCAACCATTTCAAATTAACCAATGAAATGTGTCCCAAGAAACATGAGTAGATAGAATGCATGTCTAGGGTCTCTTATTCATGAGCATTTGGCATCTTGATGTATGCGATGGTGTACACAAGAACAAATATTGGACATGGAGTGGGAGTTATGAGTAGGTATATCAACAATTCAGGTAAAGAACATTGGGAGGAAGTAAAGTGGATTCTCAGGTATTTGAGAGGTACTAGTACTCATGCATTATGTTTTGGAGGTTCAAACATTTTTCTACATGGATATGTTGATTCAGATATAGTAGGTGATAAAGATAGTAGGAGGAGCACCACAAGGTATGTTTTTACTATAGGTGGAACAACAGTAAGATGGATTTTGAAACTACAAAAATGTTATTTCACTTTAAACAATGGAAGCATAGTATGTTTCTACTGCAGAGGCTAGTAAAGAAATGATTTTGTTACAAAGGTTTATGGAGGAATTGGGAAAGAAGTCGGAGAATAGGAGGTTGTATTGTGATAGTGAAAGTGCCATTGATCTAGATTATTTTTGGCATGAAATGAGAGAGGATATATAATAAAGAAATGTACAGAGATATATCGGATATCCAATAATATAACAAAAATATATCAGAGATGCAACCATAAAAACAAAGATACAATAATACACAATTTCTATTAATGAGAAAAATGTACAAAACTATAGAAATATAGAGTGAAAGACTCGCTAGAATGGTGGCAGCTTATCTCATATAAGAGATGTGACAGATACTCACATTCACAAGAAAATGGTTACAATGAGACTCTATAGGTATTTTTAACATAAAAAAATATACAAAACCCTAAACCGAAAGATGAAAAGCCAACAATTTTGTGAACCTCGTTTTGGGTAGTTTGGTGTATCAACTTCCCAAGGGTGCAACTTTGGCATACAATCTTCGTATGAGGCACACGATAAATAGTTGGAAAGGTATTGTCGAGGAGATTAATTTTTAGGGCTCAATTAGAAGCTTAAGTTGTCATTGAGGTGTTCGATCTCAAAGAAACTTCATTCAAGCCCTCAAAATGGCCTTGGAAGTATAAGAACTGAAAAACTGCTAAAAATAGTAAGCTTCCAGAAGACTATTTTGAGCCAGTTGGAATAGGTGGGTGGCCACCAATATCCACCTAGATCAATCCTCCCTCTTTAGGAGGAATGTTCTCCATTGCATTGAGTTCCCGGGGGAGAGGGAAAATCATTTACTGAATTTGCATCTTGATGAGTTGCTTGCCTTGTTGGAGAAGTTACAATGCTTAGCTTGTTGAAGGTTGTCACAAACCTGTGGCTGGAAGGGTTGGACCTTTTTAACTAGTCTGACTACATGATATGTCTGTGTACAGAAGGAATCTTTACGCTTTTCTTCAATCTTGTCGACCTAATTCTCTTGGATAGAAAGTGCTTGGATCGAGGATACAGTGGTTGTAGTGTCCTTCTGTTCACCTTTTGAACAGATTGTGAAGAAGATGAATTTTGTAGTATGAGATACTACCTTGAAACACTGTTTAGGTAGGACAGTAGTTGGAACTACCTCTGGTAACCTGTAGAGATGATCCCCTAGAGTAACAATGACACTACGGGGTCAAGACCCATAAATAGAATGATTCTCCGACATATATGGTTGGCCCAACAGAACATCACAAGAATCTAATGGGGAAACATCATACAATACCTCATCCTTGAAGGGATGGATGTCGTATGACAATTGACACTGATGGCTGACACAAAGATCTTGACCCTGGAAAAGCCACCCAATGTTGTATGGTTACGGGTGTGGTGTTGTCGACAATCCAAATTGTTTGATGACCTCTGCTGATATGAGGTTCTTCTAGATTCCACTATCAACAATAAAATGCAGCGGGGTCCCCTTCACCCACATCTGTGAATGAAAAAGGTGCTCCCCCTCTTCAGCATCTACAGGTTCTTCTGGTTGAATTGCTACGATCGTAACAATAGCAGTGGGGTCTGCGTCGATGATCTATCTTCTATCAACATTTTATCAATAAGCGTTCAGATCCTTATTTTTTTTATATCAACCACCAATGACTATTTTGAGAGACATCCATCGGTGTTGTGCCAAGGGATTTTGTGGAAATCACACCTTTTTCCATTGTCCTTATTCATATTTATGTTACCCTTCTTTTCGTGTGGCTTGGAATAGTTTTCTAAAGGCTGGTTGTTAGGGTCATCTTTACCATACTTTAGTTGTTGCGGATTTGTAGACCCAAACTCCTGCTTGTTCTGGTGCTTAAATTTTTGCTCGATTTTAACAACATATCAATAAGTAGCACCCATTGATGAGATGTCCAGAAAATCCATTTCAATTTGGATGTATCTATGTAGTGCCTCGTAATATTTCAGAACCAGATGTCACTCAGAGTCTTTGATACTCAACTTGTTGTGCAAGGTATGGGAGGTATTGCCGAACTCCTACACTGCTTGTCCCCTCTGTTGCCACAATGCGGTCCATCTCATGTACTGGTCATCATAGTTACCACCAGGGTAATATTATTCCTTCACTGCATAAAAAAAAAATACCAAGTAGGCTCTACCCCATATATTCCAGACTCCTCTATGGAACTTTGCTCCTAGTAAGTTTCCCAAAAATGTTTGACATGAGGGAGAGCTTTATGGAGTGCAAAGGTGATATTTTCCTTGTCAGAGAAATTATGAACAGAGAAATAACCTTCTAGGAGATTTAACCATTTTTCTAGGGCATCCACATCTATCTGTCTTTAAAATACGAGAATATAAAAATTAACTTGTACCTTGAAAGGCAAGATGCCTCCAAAGTGTTTATTTGATGAATACGTTCCTGTTGTTATCGAAAACCATTGAAGGTTGTGGGAAAAATTTTCCATCATTTCATCCCTCTGTCGCATGAGAGCCTGCTCAAGAAACAGATTAATAGAATCGTCTGCTCTGTCATTTTTCTCCTCTTCTGCTATGGAGGGTTTCTTTGGCATGCGAGAGAAAATGTCCTCAAGAGAGACAAGCTCGAGACCCAACTTGTTATACCCAGACCTCGTCGGGGACATGCACTGAAAAAATGATCAAGAGCAGCCTGCTTTGATACCATTGATCCAAATTATTTTCGGCACAGAATGAGAGAAGAGATATAACAAAGAAATGTATAGAGATATCTTGGATAACCAATAATATAACAGAAATATATCATATATGCAACCATAAACCCAGAGATACAATAATAAACAATTTCTATTAATGAGTGAAATGTACAAAACCGTAGAAATACAGAGTGAAAGACTTGCTAGAATGGTGGCATCTTATCTTTGAGAAGAGATGTGGTGGCTACTCACATTCTCAATAAGATGGTTACATTGATGCTCTAAAGGATTTTTTAACATAAATAAAATCCAAAACCATAATCCTGGAAGATGAAAAACCAAAAATTGTGTGGACCTTGTTTTGGGTAGTTTGTTGTATCAACTTCCTAGGGGCGTAACTTTGGCATACGATCTTCGATTGGGGCACACGATAGCTCGTTGGAAAGATATCATCGAAGGGATTCAGTTTTAGGTCTCAATCAAAGCCTCTAGCTATCATTTAGGTTCTCGATCCCAAAAAAACTTCATTTAGTCCCTCAAAATGGCCTCAAAAGTTTAGGAACCAAAAAAACTACTAAAAATAGTAAGTTGCCAAAAGTCTGTTTTGAGCTAGTTGGAATAGGTGGGTGGCTACCGATAAAAACCTGGATAAATCCTCCCTCTTTAGGAAGAAATGGTCTCCATCGCATTGAGTTCTCGAGGGAAAGGGAAAATAATTTACTAAATCTGTATCTTGATGATTTGCTTGCCTTGTTGGAGAAGTTGCGCTGCTTCACTTGTTAAAGGTTGTCAAGAACCTGTCGCTAGAAGGGTTGGACCTTTTTAACCAGTATGGCTACATGAGATTCCTATGTGCAGAATGAGTCTTTATGATTTTTTGCAATCTTGTCGATCTGCTTATATTGGATAGAAGGTGCTTGGACCGAGGTTGCAGTGGTTGTAGTGTCATTTTGCTCATCTTTTCAACAGATTGTGAAGAAACTGAATTTTGTAGTGTGAGATACTACCTTGCGACACTATTTAGGTGGGATAGTAGTTGGAACTACCTCTGGTATCCTATAGAGATGACCCCCCAGAGTAAGAATGAAACTAAGAGGTCAAGACTCATAAATAACATGGCACTTCCACATATATGGTTAGCCCAACATAACATCACATAAATCCATTGGGGCAACATACATAATACCTCATCCTTGAAGGTTTCAATGTCGTATGACAATCGAAACTGTTGGTTGAAATGACTATTTTGTCATTGGCGAAGCCACCTGATGTTGTATGGTTGCAGGTGTGGTGTTGTCGACAATCCCAATTGTTTGACGAACGCTACTGAGATACGGGTCTTCTCGCTTCCACTATCAACAATAAAATGTAGCGGTGTCCCCTTCACCCACATATGTGAATGAAAAAGGAGCTCCCCCTCTTCAACATCTGTTGGTTCTTCTGATTGAATTGTTGTAGTCGCAACAATAGGATTGGGGTCTATGTCAATGATCTGCCTTCTACCAATATTTTGTTAATAATATTCTGAATCAGGGTTCAAATTCTTGTCCTTAATCCTAGCCACCAATGACTATTTTGAGTGACATTCATTGGTGTTGTTTAAAGGGCTTTTGTATAAATCACACGATTTTCTAGTGTCCTTCTTTGTCTTTCTGTTACCTTTCTTTTCTTGTGGCTTGGACTGGTTTTCTGGAGGCTGGTAGTTAGGGATGTATTTACCATACTTTGGTTGTTGTATATTTTCATAACCGAACTCCTACTTGTTTTTGTTCTTAAATTGCTTCTCGATTTTAACAACATATCGATAAGCAACACCCAATGATGAGATGTCCAAAAAATCCATTTCAGTTTGGAAGTATCTGTGTAGAGTCCCATGGTATTTCAGAACCAGATGTCACTCAAAGTATTTGATACCCAGCTTGGTGCGCAAGGTATGGAAGGTATTGCTGAACTCTGGAACTGCTTGGCCCCTCTCCTACCGCAGTGTGGTCCATCTCATGTACTGGTCATCATAGCTTCCAACAGGGTAATATTGTTCCTTGACTGCATCCACAAAAAAATACCAAGTGGGCTCGACCCTATATATTCCATACTCCTCTATGGAACTTTTCTCCCAGTAAGTTTCTCACCAATATTTTACATGGAGGATATCCTTAAGGAGTGCAAAGGTAATATTTCACCTGTCGGAGAAATTATGAACATAGAAATAAACTTCTAGCATATTTAACCATTTTTCTAGGGTATTCACATCTATCTATCCTTCAAATACGAGAATATCAAAATTAACTTGTAACTTGAAAGGAAAGGTGCCTCCAAAGTGGTCATTTTATGAAGACGCACCTGTTTTTATCGACAAGCATTGAAGGATGTGGGAAAAGTTCTCCATCATTTCGTCCCTATGTCGCTTGAGAGATTGCTCAAGAAACAGATTAATAGAATCGTCTACTCTGTCGTTTTTATTTTCTTCCACCATGGAGGGTTTATTGGGAGTGCAAGAGCAATTTTCCTCAAGAGAGACAAGATCGAGACCCAAATTTCTATACTCAGACCTCGTTGGGTACATGCACTAAAAAAATGATCAAGAGAAGTATTCTTTGATACCACTGATCCAGAATATTTTAGGCACGAAATAAGAGGAGAGATATAATAAAGAAATGTATAGAGATATATCATATATATAATAATATAACAAAAATATATCATATATGAAACCATAAACACAGAGACACAGTAATACACAATTTATATTAATGAGAAAAATGTATAAAACTATAGAAATACATAGTGAAAGACTCGCTAGAATGGTGGCAACTTATCTCTGAGAAGAGATGTGAAGGGTACTCACATTCAAAAGAATATGGTTACAATTCAAAACCCTAAAGTCCTTTTTAACATAAATAAAATCCAAAACCCTAACCCCGGAAGATGAAAAGCCAACAGTTTTGTGAACCTCGTTTTGGGTAGTTTGGTGTATCAATTTCCCGGGGACGTAACTTTGGCATACGATCTATGTTTGGGGCACACGATAGCTCATTGGAAAGGTATCGTCAAGGATATTCATTTTTAGGGCTAAATTGGAGCCTTCTTCTATAATTGAAGTGCTCTATCTCGAAAAAATGTCATTTAGGCCCTCAAAATGGCCCTAAAAATTTAGGAACTCAAAAACTGCTAAAAATAGTAAGTTTCCAGAAGACTGTTTTGAGCTAGTTGGAATAGGTGGGTGGCCACCAATATCCACTTGGATCAATACTCTCTCCTTAGGAAGCAATGGTATCCATTGCATTGAGTGACCGAGAGAAAGGGAAAAACATTTACTGAATCTGCATCTTGATGAGCTACTTGCCTTGCTAAAGAAGTTGCGTTGCTTAGCTTGTTGAAGGTTGTCACGAACATGTGGATCTAATTGTTGGAACGTTTTAACCAGTCTGGATAGATGAGATGCCTATGTGAAGAAGGAATCTTTATGCTTTGTTGTAATCTTGTCGACCTGCTTCTGTTGGATAGAAGGTGCTTGGACCAAGGCTGCAGTGGTTTTAGTGTCCTTTTGTTCACCTTTTGAACAAATTGCAAGAAACTGGATTTTTTAGTATGAGATACTACCTTGCGACATTGTTTAGGTGGGACAGTAGTTGGAAATACCTATGGTATCCTATAGAGATGACCCCCCAGAGTAACAATGACACTACGGGGTCGAGAATCATAAATAACATGGCACATCCACATATATGGCTAGCCCAATAGAACATCATAGACATCCAGTGGGGAAACATCACATAATACCTCATCCTTGAATGGATTGATGTCGTATGAAAATCGACACAGTTGGTTGACAAGGAGATATTGTCCCTGACGAATCCACCCGATGTTGTATGGCTATGGGTGTGGTGTTATCGAAAATCCCAACTGTTTGACGAACTCTTCTGAGATGAGGTTCTTATGGCTTTCACTATGAAAAATAAAATGAAGTGGGGTCCTCTTCACCCACATTTGTGAATGAAAAAGGCACTCCCCCTCTTCAGGATTTGCTGGTTCTTCTGGTTGAATTTTTGTGGTTGCAACAATAACAGTGGCTTCTGCGTCGATGATCTCTCTTCTACTAGTATTTTTTGAATCATATTCTGAATCAGGGTTCGACTCCTTGTCTTTGATCTCGACCACCAATGACTGTTTTGAGTGACATTCATCAGTGTTTTGCCCGAGGGTTTTGTGGAAATCACATCATTTTCGAGTGTCCTTTTTCTTCTTTCGATTACCCTTCTTTTCCCTTGGCTTGGATTGGTTTTCTAAAGGCTGGCTATGGGGGTTGTCTTTACCATACTTTCGTTGTTGTGGATTCGCAGACCCGAACTCCCACTTGTTACGGTGCTTAAATTTCTTCTTGATTTTAATAACATATCGATAAGAAACACCTAGTGATGAGATGTATAGAAAATCCATTTCAGTTTGGATGTATCCTTATAGAGCCCCATGGTATTTCAGAACCAAATGTCTCTCAGAGTCTTTGATACCCAGCTTGGTGTGCACAATATGGAAGGTATCTCTAAACTCTGACACTTCTTGGACCCTTTCTTGCCACAGTGTGGTCCATCTCATGTATTGGTCATCATAGTTTCCAACATGGTAATATTGTTCCTTGACCACATCCACAAAAAAATCCCAAGTGAGCTTGGCCCCATATATTCTAGACTCCTCTGTGGAACTTTTCTCCCAGTAAGTTTCCCACCAATGTTTGACATGTGGGAGAGCCTTAATGAGTGCGAGGGTTATATTTTCCTTGTCGAAGAAATTATGAACAGAGAAATAACCTTCTAGTAGATTTAACCATTTTTCTAGGGAATCTGCATCTATCTGTCCTTGAAATACGAGAATATCAAAATTAAATTGTACCTTGAAAGGAGAGGTGCCTCCAAAGTGATCATTTGATGAAGATGCACCTATTTTTATTGGCAGGCATTGAAGTATGTGGACAAAATTCTCCATCATTTCATCCCTTTGTCGCGTGAGAGCTTGCTCAAGAAACATATTAATAAAATTTTATTCTATGTCATTTTGTTTCTTCTTCCATGGAGGGATTCTTGGGTGTTCGAGAGCGATTGTACTCAAGAGAGACAAGATCGAGACTGAACTTTCTATACTCGCACCTCGTCAGGGACATGCACCAAAAAAATGGTAAAGAGAAGCCTGGTTTGACACCATTGATCTTGATTTTTTTGGGGATGAAATGAGAGTGGAGATATAATAAATAAATGTACAAAGATATCTCAGATATCCAATAATATAACAAAAATATATCAGAGATGCAACCATAAAAAAAATCCCAAGTGGGACCGACCCCATATATTCTAGAATCCTCTATGGAAATTTTCTCCCAATAAGTTTCCCACCAATGTTTGACATGGAGGAGATCCTTAAAGAGTGTGAAGGTGATCATTTACCTGTTCGAGAAATTATGAACAGATAAATAACCTTCTAGCAGATTTAACCATTTTTCTAGAGCATCTGCATCTATCTGTCCTTCAAATATGAGAATATAAAAATTAACTTGTACCTTGAAAGGAGAGGTGCCTCCAAAGTGGTTTTTTGATGAATACCCACTTGTTGTTATCGACAGGAATTGAAGGATGTGGGAAAAATTCTCCATCAGTTCATCCCTCTGTCGCGTGAGATATATCTAAAGCAACAAATTAATAGAATCGTATGCTCTATCATTTTTATTTTCTTTCACCATGGAGGGTTTCTTGGGCGTGCGAGAGTTACTGTCTTGCAGAGAGACAAGATTGAGACCCAACTTATTATACTTAGATCTCATCAGGGACATGCACTAAAAAAATGATCAAGAGAAGCCTGCTCTTACACCACTGATATGGATTATTTTGGGCACAAAATGAGAGTGGAGATATAATAAATAAATGTCCAAAGATATCTCTCATATATAATAATATAACATAAATATATTAGATATGCAACCATAAACATAGAGATACAATAATACACAATTTCTATTAATGAGCGAAATGTACAAAACTGTAGAAATACAGAGTGAAAGACTCACTAGAATGGTGGCAGCTTATCTCTGAGAAGAGATGTGACATATACTCACATTCACAAGAATATGGTTACAATGAGGCTCTAAAGACATTTTTGACATAAATAAAATCCAAAAACCTAACCCCGGAAGATGAAAATCCAATAGTTTTGTGGACCCCGTTTTGGGTAGTTTGGTGTATCAACTTCCCGGGGGCATAACTTTGGCATACGATCTCTGTTTGGGGTGCACAATAGCTCGTTTGAAAGGTATAATCAAGGAGAATCATTTTGAGGGCTAAATAAAAGCCTTCAACTATAATTCAGGTGCTTGATCCATTAAAAACTTCATTTAGGCCCTTAAAATGGCTCCAGAAGTTTAGGAACCGAAAAAATGCTAAAAATAGTGAGTTTCCAAAAGACTGTTTTGAGCCAGTTGGAATAGTTGGGTGGCCATCGATATCCACCTTGATCATTCCTATTTACTTAGGAAGCAATGTTATCCATTGTGTTGAGTGTTCGGGGGACAGGGAAAAACGTTTACTGAATCTTGTCATGAATATGAGGTTGGAAGGGTTGAACCTTTTTAACCAGTATAGCTACATGAGATTCCTTTATGCAGAATGAATCTTTACGCTTTCCTGTAATATTTTCGACCTGATTATTTTGGATAGAAGGTGCTTGGACCGAGGCTACAATGGTTGTAGTGTCCTTTTGTTCACCTTTTGAATAGATTGTGAAGAAGCTGAATTTTTTAGTATGAGATACTAACTTGGGGCAATGTTTACTTGGGACAATAGTTGGAACTACCTCTGGTATCCTGTAGAGATGATCTCCCAAAGTAACAATGACACTACGATCTCGAGACTCATAAATATAATGGCGCTTCCACATATATGGTTGGCCCAACAGATCATCACAAACATTCAATGGGGAAACATCACATAATACCTCATCCTTGAAGGGATGGATGTCATATGACAATCGACATTGCTGGATGAAACAAATATCTCGTCCTTGGTGAAGCCACCCGATGTTGTATGGCTACGGGTGTGGTGTTATCCACAATCCCAACTATTTGATGACCTATGTTGAGATGAGGTTATTATGGATTATACTATCAATAATAAAATGCATCGGGGTCCCCTTCACCCACATTTGTGAATGAGAAAGGTGCTCCCTCTCTTCAGGATATGTTGGTTCTTCTAGTTGAATTTTTGCAGTCACAACAATAACATTGGGGTTTGCGTTGATGATATGTATTCTATCATTATTTTCTAAATCAAATTCCAAATCAGGGTTTGGCTCCTTGTCTTTGATATTGACCACCAATGACATTTTTTAGCGACATTCATCAGTGTTGTACTAGGGGATTTTGTGGAAATCGTGTTATTTTCTAGTTTCCTTCTTCATCTTTCCGTTACCCTTATTTTCCTGTGGCTTGGACTAGTTTTCTGAAGGCTGGTTGTCAGGGCCATATTTACCATACTTTGGTTGTTTCGTATTTGCAGACAATAGAAGTGGGGTCTACGTTGATGATCTATATTTTACTAGTATTTTCTGAATCATATTCTGAATCAGGGTTAGACTCATATTTGATCTCGGCCACCAATGACTGTTTTGAGTGACATTCATCGGTTTTGTGCCATGGGATTTTGTGGAAATCTCACCATTTTCGAGTGTCCTTCTTCATCTTTCGGTTACCCTTCTTTTCTTGTGGCTTGGAATGGTTTTCTAAAGGCTAGTTGTCAGGGTTGTCTTTACCATACTTTGGTTGTTGCGGATTTGAATACCCGAACTCCCACTAGTTCTGGTGTTTAAATTTCTGCTCGATTTTAACAACATATCGATAAGAAGCACCCAGTGATGAGATGTCCATAAAATCCATTTCAGTTTGGATGTATCTGTGTAGAGCCCCACGATATTTTAAAACTAGATGTGGCTGGGAGTCTTTGATACCCAGCTTGGTGCGCAAGGTATGGAAGGTATTGGTGAACTATGACACTGCTTGGCCCATCTCTTGCCGAAGTTTGGTCCATCTAATGTATTGGTCGTCATAGTTGCCAACAAGGTAATATTGTTCCTTGATCACATCCACAAAAAAAGACCAAGTGGGCCCGACCCCATATATTCTAGAATCCTTTGTGGAACTTTTCTCCCAATAATTTCCCCCCTAATGTTTGACATGGGGGAGAGTCTTAAAGAGTGTGAAGGTGATCATTTGCCTATTGGAGAAATTAAGAATAAAGAAATAACCTTCTAGTAGATTTAACCATTTTTTTAAGGCATCCACATCTATCTGTCCTTAAAATACAACAATATAAAAATTAACTTGTACCTTGAAAGGAGAGGTGACTCCAAAGTGGTTGTTTTATGAATACCCTCATGTTGTTATCGACAGGCATTGAAGGATGTGGAAAAATTCTCCATCATTCCATCCCTCTGTCGCGTGATTGATATCTAAAGCAACATATTAATAGAATCGTATGCTCTATCGTTTTTATTTTATTTCTCCATGGAGGGTTTCTTGTGCATGCAAGAGAGATTGTCCTACAGAGAGACAAGATCGAGACCCAACTTGCTATACTTGGACCTCAAAGAGGACATGCACCAAAAAAACGATCAAGAGCAGCCTGCTCTTACACCACTCATATGGATTATTTTCGACACAAAATGAGAGCGAACATATAATAAATAAATGTACAGAGATACCTCCCATATCCAATAATATAATAGAAATATATCAGAGATGCAACCATAAACATAGAGACACAATAATACACAATTTCTATTAATGAGCGAAATGTACAAAATTGTAGAAATACAGAGTGAAAGACTCGCTAGAATGGTGGCAGCTTATCTTTGAGAAGAGATGTGACAAATACTCACATTCACAGGAAGATTTTTACAATGAGGCTCTAAAGGAATTTTTAACATAAAGAAAATCCAAAACGCTAACCCCGGAAGATGAAAAATGAATAGTTTTGTGGACCCCGTTTTGGGTAGTTGGGTGTATCAACTTCCCGAGGGCATAACTTTGGCATACAATCTCCGTTTGGGGCACATGATAGTTCAATGGAAAGGTATCATCGAGGAGATTCATTTTGAAGGATCAATCAAAGCCTTTATCTATCTATAAGGTTCTCGATACCGAAAAAACTTTATTTAGGCCCTCAAAATGGACCTCGAAGTTTAGGAACCGAAAAAATGCTAAAAATAGTAAGTTGCCAGAACAATATTTTGGGCCAGTTGGAATAGGTGGGTGGCCATTGATATCCACCTGGATAAATCCTCCCTCCTTAGGAAGAAATTGTCTCCATTGCATTGAGTGGTCGGGGGAGAGGGAAAAGCGTTTACTGAATCTGCATCTTGATGAGTTGCTTTCCTTGCTTGAGCTTTTTGCATCTTGATGCCCTACTTATCTTGTTGAAGGTTGTCACGAACCAATGGATGTAAGGGTTGGACCTTTTTAACCAGTTTGGCTACATGAAATTCCTATGTGCACAAGGAATCTTTGCACTTTGTTGCAATCTTGTCAATCTTCTTCTGTTGGATAGAAGGCGCTTGGACTGAGGTTGCATTGGTTGTAGTGTCCTTCTATTCACCTTTTGAATAGATTGTGAAGAAGCTGAATTTTGTGGTATGACATACTACCTTTCAACACTGTTTAGGTGGGAAAGTAGTTGGAACTACCTTTTATATCCTCTAGAGATGACCCCCCAGAGTAACAATGACACTATGGGGTCGAGCCTCATCAATAGCATGGCACTTCCACATATATGGTTGGCCCAACATAACATCATAGACATCCAGTGGGGAAACATCACATAATACCTCATCCTTGAAGGTATGGATGTCATATGACAATCGACACTGCTGGCTAACATGAAGATCTTGTCCCTGGTGAAGCCACCCGATGTTGTATGGTTGCAGGTGTGGTGTTATCGACGATCCCAATTGTTTGACGACCTCTACTGAGATGAGGTTCTCTTGGATTCCACTATCAACAATAAAATGCAGCGGGGTCCCCTTGAGCCACATGTGTGAATTAAAAAGGCACTTCCCCTCTTCAGGATCTGTTGGTACTTCTGGTTGAATTGTTGTGGCCACAACAAGAAGAGTGGGGCCTACGTCGATGATCTATCTTCTACCAGTATTTTCGGAATCATATTCTGAATCAGGGTTCATCTCCTTGTATTTGATCTCAGCCACCAATGATTGTTTTGAGTGACATTCATCGGTGTTGTTCCAAGGTATTTATTGGAAATCGCACCATTTTCCAGTGTCCTTCGTCTTTTTGTTACCCTAGTTTTCTTATGGCTTGGACTGGTTTTCTAAAGAATGGTTTTTAGGGCCGTCTTTACCATAATTTTGTTGATGTGAATTTGTAGACCTAAACTCTCGCTTGTTCTGGTGCTTAAATTTCTTCTTGATTTTAACAACATATCGATAAGAAGCACCCAATGAGGAGATGTCCAAAAAATCCATTTCAGTTTGGATGTATCTATGTAGAGCCCCACAATATTTCAGAACCAGATTTCACATGGAGTCTTTGATACCCATCTTGGTGCACAAGGTATGGAAGGTTGGTGAACTCTGACATTGTTGGGCCCCTCTCTTTCTGTAGTTTGGTCTATCTCATGTGCTGGTCATCATAGTTTCCAACAAGGTAATATTGTTCCTTGACCACATCCACAAAAAAATCCCAAGTGGGCTTGGCCCCATATATTCCAAACTCCTCTATGGAAATTTTCTCCCAGTAATTTTCCCACCAATGTTTGACATGGGAGAGAGCCTTAAGGAGTGTGAAGGCGATATTTTCCCTGTCGGAGAAATTATGAATAGAGAAATAACCTTTTATCATATTTAACCATTTTTCTAGGGTATCCACATCTATCTGTCCTTCAAATATGGGAATATAAAAATTAACTTGTACCTTAAAATGAGAGGTTCCTCCAAAGTGGTCGTTTGATCAAGACACATATGTTGTTATCGAAAAGCGTTGAAGGATGTGGGAAAAATTCTCCATCATTTCGTCCATTTGTCACGTGAGACCTTGCTCAAGCAATAGATTAATAGAATCGCCTGCTCTGTCGATTTTCATTTCTTCCACCATGGAGGGTTTCTTGGGAATGAGAGAGAGATTTTACTCAAGAGAGACAATCTCAAGACCCAACTTTCTATACCCATTCCTCGTTAGGGACATGTACTAAAAAAATGATCAAGAACAACCTGCTCTGATACCACTGATCCAGATTATTTTCGGCATGAAATGAGAGCGAAGATATAATAAAGAAATGGAGAGAAATATCTCAGATATCCAATAATATAAAAAAAATATATCAGATATGAAACCATAACCACAGAGATACATTAATACACAATTTATATTAATGAGTGAAATGTACAAAACTGTAGAAATACAGAGTAAAAGACTCGCTAGAATGGTGGTAGCTTATCTCTAAGAAGAGATGTGATGGGTACTCACATTCGCAAGAACATGGTTACAATGAGGATCTAAAGACCTTTTTAACATAAATAAAATCCAAAACCCTAAGCATGAATGATGTAGATCCAACAGTTTTTGGGACCCCGACTTGGGTAGTTTGGGGTATCAACTTCCTGGGGGCGTAACTTTGGGATACGATCTCCATTTGGGGCACACGATAGATCGTTGGAAAGGTAAAGTCTAGGAGATTCATTTTTAGGGCTCAAAAAAATCCTTTGGATATTATTGAGGTGATAGATCCTGGAAAAACTTCATTTAGGCCCTCAAAATGGCCCCGGAAGTTAAGGAACGAAAAAACTGTTAAAAATAGGAAGTTGCCAGAAGACTTTTTTGAGATATTTGGAATAGATGGGTGGCCACTGATATCCACTTGGATCAATCCTCCCTCCTTAGGGAGTAATGGTATCCATTGTGTTGAGTTTATGGGGGAGAGGGAAACGTGTTTACTGAATGTGCATCTTGATGAGATGCTTGCCTTGCTGGAGAAGTTGTGTTGCTTAGCTTGTTGAAGGTTGTCACAACCCTGTGGCTAGAAGGGTTGGAAATTTTTAACCATTTTGGCTACATGAGATGCATGTGTGCAGAAATAATCTTTACAGTTTTCTACAATCTTGTTGACCTTCTTATGTTGGATAGAAGGTTCTTGGACCGAGGTTGCAGTGGTTGTAGTGTCCTTTTGTTCACCTTTTGAACAGATTGTGAAGAAGCTAAATTTTGTAATATGAGATATTACCTGGTGGCATTGTTTAGATGGGACAATAGTTGGAACTACCTCTGGTATCTTGTAGATATGAACCCCCAGAGAAACAATGACACTACGGGGTTGAGAATCATAAATAGCATGGTGCTTCCACATATATTGTTGGCCCAATAGAACATCTAAGACATTAGCTGGGACAACATCACATAATAACTCATCCTTGAAGAGATGGATGTCATATGAAAATCGACACTGTTGTCTGACACAGATATCTCGTCCTTCGCAAACCCACCCGATGTTGTATGGATGTGGGTGTGGTGTTGTTGACAATCCCAGTTGTTTGATGACCTCTGTTGACATGAGGTTCTTCCAGCTTCCGCTATCAACAATAAAACGTAGTGGGGTCCACTTCACCCACATTCGTGAATGAAAAAGGTGCTCCCCTCTTCAGGATCTACTGGTTTTTCTGGTTGAATTGTTGTGGTTGCAACAATAGCAGTGGGGTTTTCATCGATGATCTGTCTTCTACCAATATTTTCATAATCAGATTCTAAATTAGGGTCCGACTCCTTGTATTTTATATCAGCCACCAATGAATTTTTTGAGTGACATTCATCGGTGTTGTTCCTGGGAATTTTGTAGAAATCATACCATTTTCCAGTGTCCTTTTTCGTATTTCCATTACCCTTCTTTTCATGTGGCTTGGATTGGTTTTCTGAAGGTTGGTTGTTAGGGTCGTCCTTACCAAACTTGGGTTGTTGTGGATTTGCAGACCCGAACTCCCGCTCGTTCTGGTGCTTAAATTTATGCTTGATTTTAACAACATATCAATAAGAAACACCTACTGATGAGATGTCCAGAAAATCCATTTCAATTTTGATGTATCTATGTAGAACCCATTAGTATTTCAAAACTAGATGTCGCTCGGAGTCTTTGATACCCAGCTTGGTGCACAAGGTATGGAAAGTATTATTGAAATTCGACACTTCTTGTCCCCTCTCTTTGCACATTGTGGTCCATCTCATGTACTATTCGTCATAGTTTCCAACATGGTAATATTGTTCCTTTACCACATCCACAAAAAAATCCCAAGTGGGATCGACCCCATATATTCCAGACTCCTATGTGGAAATTTGCTCCCAGTAATTTTCCCACCAATGTTTGACATGGGGAAGAGCCTTAAGGAGTGTGAAGGTGATCTTTTCCCTGTCAGAGAAATTATGAACAAAGAAATAACCTTCTAGCAGATTTAACCATTTTTCTAGGGCATTTGCATCTATCTATCCTTCAAATATGGGAATCTCAAAATTAACGTGTACCTTGAAAGGCGTCGTGCCTCCAAAGTGGTCGTTTGATGAAGAAGTACCTGTTTTTATCGACAAATGTTGAAATATGTGGGAAAAATTCTCCATCATTTCGTTCCGTTGTCACGTGAGAGCTTGCTCAAGCAACAGATTAATATAATCATTTGCTCTGTCATTTTTATTTTCTTCCGCCATGGAGGGTTTCTTGGGTGTGCGAGATCGATTGTCCTCAATAGAGACAAGATCGAGACCCAACTTTATATATTCGGACATCATCGGGGACATGCAATGAAAAATGATCAAGAGCAACATGCTCTGATACCACTAATCCAGATTATTTTCAGCACAAAATGAGAGAGGAGATATAGTAAAGAAATGTACAGAGATATCTCGAATATCCAACAATATAACATAAATATATCATAGATGTAACCTTTAATACCCCTAGGCTGAACCCCAAATTGTAAATGTAAATGTGAATATGATTATAAGTTGGTGAGTTGATGATACAGGGTCTTTGGTCTGATTATGTGCACATTAAGTTAGCATGCAGGAATCTCATACCAAAAGAAGAGTGCGCACATTCCAGAGTTTTGCACACACCGGATTGAGTGCGTGATATTAAGGCTAGAGAGTCTTTGTGTATATGTTGTGCTTTATAGGTTGGATAGCTAGTTATTATAAGCTAGGAGGATTATGTGTTGAATTAGGCCGAAGAGCCTAGATGCTAAATGACAGTGAGCCTATTTTTGTATATGTCTTATCATTAATATAATACATCGTTGCATGTAGACCGACCACGATAAAAGAGTATGGGGGACTAAACCCCACTAGTTAAGCAAAGGGGGGGGATAAAATTTAAGGATAAGGGGCTAATCTAAGGAGATTAAGCCAAAAAGGAATATCATATTAATATTCCTTAAAGTATAAAGTATGGACAATTATTTTATCCTAAGTTCTAAGGATGGGGACAAGTGAACCAAAGTATCTCTCAACATGACAAGTGTCAAGTTGGGAACATGCATACTTATAGTTTGGACTTAGTTCATTTTCCATTCATTCATCCCATCATCATTCACACACTCATTCAATTATCCTTTGTACCTTCTTGTACCTGTATCCATGCCCGTAATCGTACCTGTACCTGTACTGATATCTATATATGTACCTGTACCTGTACCTGTATCTATACCTGTTTAGATTGAGAGCTGGACTGAAGAGGTGGGTTGTTAGGCCTATGGGACACTGAAGAGGCAGGTTGTTAGGACCTCGGATACTGAAGAGGTGGGTTGTCAGGACCATGAAAGAATTCTCTCTAGGTGAGAGAATTTTTGGGAATTGATTTCCCGAAGGTTCCAAAATGCAGCTACAGGGCTTTGAGACTTCCTGTTCATCTTGTTGCTGAAGACACGGAAAGGAAGTGGGGAAGCCAAATGACTATTGAGCAGAGAAGGGGCACACTTCTTGGGGTGGTACATGCATATGAGGAATGAGAGACTGTAGGTTGTTAGTTTGAGTTGGCATCTGTGACAGAGTTTTTCCTGTTGTCTGAGATACATCAACCTGGTTAGGAATCCATTTACCCAGGTGGAGTTTATTCCCAGCTCGGGGGTGACCCACTTCTTAGAGTGATGAGAAACATGGTATAAGGTTGGGAGGTTCGTGGAATGTCTTCATGTAGTTGGTGATATTATTACCAAGATAAGTGTCAATTGTGTGTTAAATTACATGCTACATTATTATTTATGCGTTTATTTTTATGGGTTTTTCCCGTGTGTGTTGCATGTGTATTTTTATTATTGTTATGTATGAATCTGTGCATTTGTAGAATGTATTTGTATGTTTTAAGTTATATATATAAAGTTCTGCAATATTTTCTATGTGTATATGTTTTAATTTGTATATATTAAAAAACATTGTGTGGCATAGCCCAATTGGATGTTGGGGATGCTACAATATGGTATCAGAGCATAGTTTTCAACACTGATCCTGGATGGGTCGAGCAAGTTGAATTGAAGTGAATTTTGCAGAGAATTATTTTGAAGTGGAAAAATTTCAAGTTACAGAGCGTCCATGGTAAAAAGTAGAAACAATTGTGTGGAATTGGGAAAAAGCCCCAATTTCTGTTGTTAAATTCATGGGAAAATTGAGAAATTTGGCCAAGTGGTGAGATATTCTTAATTTAATATCTGTTCAAGAAAATTCAGACCTCTAATTGGTCGAATTTGAAGTTATAGGGAAGCCATGATAGATGGAGCGAGATTAGTTGATTAAAATTTTCAATTCATGAATTGAGTTTGAAAAACAAAATCGTTCCAGGAATGTCAACCAACAACGATTTGTTGTTGTAGAGATTGAAATTGTGTTATCGGGGTGAAACTGAACAAATTTCATAGTTGCAGAATGTCTACAGTGAAAATTGTGAAATGTTTTGGAAAAATCCCCAATTTCTACAGCGGAATTCACGAGGAATTGATGTGCATAAAAATGAATGTGTGCAGGTGTGCACACTAAAAATGCAAGATGCGCAGTGAAAATCTTGTCATGTGTGGAAAAGCAATGATGCACGAGTGTGCACACTTAAATTTGGTACTGCACAATGCAAAGTGGTAATGAACGAAAAATAATGGTGCACGGGTGTGTGAACTTAAATTTGGCACTGTGCGGTGCAGAGTGGTAATGCGGGGAAAATATTGGCGCGCGGGTGTGTGCACTTAAATTTGGTTATGCGCGGTGTAGAGTGGTAATGCGCAAAAACAAAAATTGTCACGCGGGTGTGAGCACTTAAATTTGGCGTTGCGTGGTGCATAGTGGTAATGCACAACAAATATTGGCGCGCGGGTGTGCGCCCTTAAATTTGGCATTAATATTCAAACAATTTAGCTATGTAATAAGAAATACTAGTTAATTGGCATTAGACACTTGCAATGGAAGATAAAATTGTGTCTGGGGAATTGGCTAGTGACAATCATGAGAGCTCTCTGGTATTCTATAAGTCTTGAACAAGAGTTTTAAGATACCTCAACCCCACATCAATTTCAATGTTTATGTTTGCCAGTTGTGGGTTGGGGTTTGGTGAGCCTTCTTGTGGTAATCTTGGGTTTAGGTTTTCTCTAGGCTTCATGTTAATGAATTTTGCTGCAATTTAATAATGGAAAATAAAAATAAAATTAAACATTTAAACAAATTATGAAATTAAAAAAAATCGAAATTATATCTAAATACATATCTGGAATCAACTGGAGATCACGTCAATAGAGTGTTGGAGATCACATCATTAGAGTGAGGTAAATATTCTCCATTTTTTCTTAATCTCCCTTGAAAACGTGTGGTGTGGTCGGTATATTGGTGAATAGATCAACTGTGACCCCTTTTAAAAAAATAGACAAAGGAATGTGCACGTGTTCTTAGAATGCATGCATGTTCTTGTCGAGGAGTTGACTTGTCATTCTTGGTGGAGGTTAGAGGATTGTTAAGCCTGTCAAATCAATAATGCGTGTGCATTCATGCATGAATGCATTCATGCTCACCCCATTACCACTTTTTCGTGCATTGAAATCTTGTGGACACCCACACGTGCACACACACACACAAACATATTTGGTTGATGTCCAATATTGTTGGATCACTATGATGATATACTTCCATTCATGCATATGAATATGCTTCTTACTTGATAGTTTGTGAGAACATGCAATCAATGCCTCTCCAATGGAGCTTGTGCATGTTATAGTATTGCCTCACACATAATATTTGGTGGTCTCAATTACAATGATAGTTATATTGGTTTTCTCCTAGTGGATAGGGACTCATGCAATAAAACTATGGCCAATGTCAAAAGTAGGTAACAAGCTCAAAGCTCATCTCTAAGAACATTACAATGGCTTGTTTCGTGTTTTGTATGTATTTTAGTCATATCCTAAGATATGAGAAGTGATGGTGTAGTCACATAGAATGACACAATTGTTACATAATCTAAAAAGCATGGATGTACACAACGCACATCAACAAGTTAATTTTAACATATTGCATCCTATGTTATCATGCCACTTTTATATTATCATTTTAAAGTTGCATGTCTATCAAAGTGGGTGCCTGCCTATGTCATTGGTGGAATTGCTTTCGAATGTAGGATAGTTAGCCAACAAGGAAGTAGGTGATGTATCACTAGACAATGCTACCTTGAACTATGAACCAAGGTGCAAAAGGATGACAAACAATTGGCTTGGAGTAAAGACTATTAACACTTAGGCTCAAACACCTCATGCATGTTTGGAAGAGCCTTGAAAGAGTGGATTTAATGTAGGTGACCATATTTGTGGCTACAAAGTGAGGTAGGTGACCACATGGAGGTGTCTACCTTTGTATGGAAATCAATGGGATTGTTTAACATAGTCCATGTGCATCAAGGATGTAATTAAATAGATTGTTATGACAATCACAAAATTGCATCTTCCTATTCATGAATGATAGCTTGCAATTCTTCTAACTATTATTTTGTCAAATGTCCTGTTAGAAAAACAGGATCGTAGAGCAATAAAATAAAACAAATGCATAAATAAAACACATAAGATACACAATACAATAGAGACACAGATATACGTGGTTCTCCTAGTGTGGGCTACATCCACCAGAGAAATTGTCAGGTCCTTCCTTATTATTATCCAACAAAATGAAGGGATACAACGTACAACACACATGTTGTAACTTCCTCTTCTTTCTCTCACAATCTCCTCTCTCAAAATACAATATTCACAATAATACACAACCACGATATAATTCCCTCATAAAGAGGGAATTCCTCCTATGGAAAAAAACCCTAACATAACTTCTACTGTCAGATATGCGACCTTATAATGAATGGTCCAAATTGACTATGAAATTACAATATTTGAATTACAAAAAACAAAAATTTCAGCCCCCTCATGGTTGGAGGGGGCATGAATTGTGTATCCTACAGTTTCTTTTACCTGCATATGAATTAGGAAGAAAATCAGGCTCCACAACCAATACATCCAAGATTGAAAGCATAACAATTACATTAAATGTTGGATGAACATTGTTACGACATACAAAGAAAGTTGATTTCTAGTAAAAATGAGAAGAATCCTGAAGAAATATGCAATTCAAAATCTTCTCCTTCAACGAAGAATGTTGATAACTTATATATATATTAGCACAACTGCATATTGCACTAAGGTTAAAGTATGGTGGTAAATCAAAGTCTTATCATGAGATATATTAAAGATATTAATAAATTTATGTATTGACTTAGATTAGATGATAAATCATTTTCGAATTAAAAGATAGGCAAAACAATTTATAAAAATAAGTGATAACCACACCTTGATGCACTTTAGTGTTTCCTTTCTCCGCTTTAAGATATGGTAGGTAATTTTTTAACTTAGCTTGTTTAAAGCTACAACGCTTTCCTAAAGCGTTATACCCATTTGAGTAGTATTGTTAAAATTTAGATATTCATCTTTCATGGTGGTAGAAACTGTCTATTAAAAATTTGACAGTTTTGAAAATTCCATCACCTCTTTTCTCAATTTTCATTCTTAACCGCATTTGACAAGCAAATCATCCTCTAACTGAAAATTTACCCATAAAATTCCATCCTTGAGCGAGGGTAGGAGACATCGTTCTGTTAGAAGTGGTTGGAAATCGAAAGGTAAATTCAATTGAGACAGACGAAACAACCTAAGGCGTTTAAGTTAGGGGTGTATTTCCACTTCTCCTTCCTATATAAAGTATGTTTGAACAATTAAGATTGAGATTACCTTGTCATTGTAGTATAGTGGTGAGTATTCTCGCCTGTCACGCGGGTGACCCGGGTTCGATCCCCGGCAGCGGCGATTTCCTTTTTATGACGCATGGCAAACACCCGCCAGCAACTGTGAAATTAATTTTATCAGACAATACAGACCCATTGTGTCCACAGTTTTTGCAAGCCCACATTCATTATTACAACTCTTCTGACCGTTTTTATCAGATTTCTGCTCTTCACTGTCATTTAGGTTACTATATTTACGTCGTTCACTTTCATTATGATTCATGTAACAAGTCAAATACCATTATTGGTAATGTACCATTTTTTTATTGGTAGTATTGGTAATGTAAAAATAAGAAATAGTAAAAAAAAATAATTAAACGAGACATTTCTTTATTTAAGTCAATTACCATTATTGGTAATGTACCATTTCTTTATTGATAGTATTGGTAATGTAAAAATAAGAAATAGTAAAAAAAAATAATTAAACGAGACATTTCTTCATTTGTAGTATTGGTAATGTAAAAATAAGAAATAGTAAAAAAAAATATTTAAACGAGAAATAGTAAAAATTAATAATAATAATGAAATTATAAATCAAGCACCAAAGAAATTGGTACTTTCTCAACACACACTACCATCGATTTGATTCCACGTGAAAGAAGTGTATACACAAGTGTTTCAATATTTCTTTGTTTGCTATCCCTAAAATTTACTCAGATCGATCAACTAGGTTCATAAGATCTTGTTAAAAAGTCATAGTTTTAATAGTTCCAATTATATATAAAATCATAAAATATACAATCTAAAATATTTTCCTTCCTTTTGTGTGTATCTATAGTCTTGATGGAGTAACGACAATGTTAAAAATGCTTTTCTCTACTTCCAACTAAGTGTCTATAGCCCTTATAGAAGTTTTGTGCATCACAATTGGACAATAAATGCCTACTTCATTGTCTTTTGTAGCAAATCCGAGAGTTGGTCTCTTGACCTGTTAGGACTGGATTTATGGAAGTTTTGTGCATCACAATTGGACAATAAATGCTTACTTCATTGTCTTTTGTAGAAAATCCGATTTGGTCTCTTGGCCTGCTAAAGGACTGGATTTATGATGACTAGTGAGGTAGGATGAGTAAGATTGTTTAGAAAATCATACAACAAAATAGGTGTGGGATATGGTTTTGTGTAAATTTTTTAACTATGAAAT
>JZKD02S1455130.1:101986-116896 GCA_000966675.3 Picea glauca
CATATTATGATCCACAACCACATTTGACCGAAGATAATGTATCACCTTTAGTGGATCATACATATATAGTCTATCCCTACTAGCTAGTTGGAAAAATCTCCTTCATAATTGAATTATGTGTCCACTTCCACCATTTTTTTAATATCAACTCCCATAAATAATGATCCTTTGACTCATTTTCATGACTTAGGGAGATACATTAAAACTGGAAATTTACCCTTAAGGGTAACAAATCCAATTTCACCCCCTATGTGCAAAAGTGTCGGGTCCTACTTCTTCAACCATGATATTCCCTAACGATGATAAATTATTAGAGACCACGACCTTTTTATATAGTCCTTAGGATAACCTCCATAATGAATCTCCTATTGAATTTCACCCTAGGTCTATCTAATCCACTACTATCATTCCCTTATACTCTATCCCTTTGGAAATATTGATCATTTTGATTCATCTCTACCAACAACACCTCTGACTTGAAGAAGATACCTTGGATTAAATTTTCATACTTAATATTATTGAGGTTTCCATTGAACGAGATGTTGTCAAACTATTTCGTGTTGACATGAAGCATCTAATATGACTTTCTAGTTTTTGTTTTGGGTGTAGGACCGTGACCTTTGTTCCCAATAACCACATCCTCCTCATTGACCTTTTTCTTACCTTTCTTAAAGGATGGAATACTAGAGACATGTTAACTTTTTAATAAAAAGGGGTTCAACATTTACTAGGATCCAAAATCAATAATGGTTCGACATCTAGTTAGCTTTTTAAGAAAAAATATGTTTATAAAAAAAATGATATAATTGATATGATGTGTTCATTCAAAACAATTTTTATTATGCAAGAGCTAGTCATCCAAAGTAAGAATGTATACATGAATGTTAAGACTATACAATTATTACTTTTTGAAGTTCTTATATGAAAATAAAATCCAATTGAACCATTCCAAATTCTCATGTAAGACTAGATTGGGATGTCCATGTTCAAATTCCCCATCTCATTGATATCTCCATCTAGAGTTCATTTTTAAGAAAACTTTAAGAATGTATCTACCCATATGTGAAATGTTAGAATGTCATACTTTCCATGTCAAAATAGAGTCGCGAGAAAATTTAAATCCTCTCTAGATAAAATCATCCTAATACTAAGTAAGAGTTGAAACCAAATTCTTCCTTGCATCCCAAACTATTTGAATTAGTGGAAAAGAACCACCAATCCTGAAATCACTTGAAGAAACAGTCACATCATTGAGGGTGAAAAGTTTGTTTATTTTGGATCTAAATTTTCCTTTAACAATTATGTATTAGGTCAATATTTTTCAAGGTTCTTCATCAATCATTGAACTCAATATCTGCTTTCCTGACATACTTCCTCCATGAACAATTATATTAGTTTATATGAGGCCTTTGTCTTTTTTAGGAAAGGAAAAGATGCTCCATGGAACCATTAATGAGAAAGCATGGTCCACCACATTTTTAGAGCATAGAAAACCTCTAAGCACTCAAGTTTCTATATGACTAATTTTGGAAGAAAAAAAAACCAATAACGTACATGATAAATGTGTCTTCCTTGAATATTTTTTCTATAGACATGATTTTACTAACAAAATGCATGTCTCTAAATAATGGACTATTAAGTTTTTGTTAAAAATTTAATAGACACCAAACCTACATAGAAGACTGGGAAACATTTATATCGAAGAAAATTACTATGTGTATAATGATACTAACATTTCTCATGCATTGTTGGGGATGATTCAACCAATCCAATTTCTCCTCCACTCTAGTCAACCAATTGTTCTATTTCAAATCAATCACCACTACTTGAGCTACAACATAATACATAATAATTATCTAAGAATTATAAATTACCTTCAACTAAAACTTATAAGAGAGAAATATAAAGAATATAGCCATATATAAAATGGTTCTTGATCACCTTACCAATTCTTGGAATATTAATACAACATATTTAACCTTGAGCTTGGACAAGCTCTAGAAGATAACCAAGTGCATCAAAAACAACGAAATAAACTTAAAGGGGGGAAGCGAGTAGACTTTCCTTATATATTTGTGCAAGATAGTTACATCACATTAGACATCATTAACCAACACAAAACAAAATGCATTGTGAAAAAGGTCTTCCACCATCTAAAGAAATCATACTCCAAATTGGGTTATGATAACATATAAAATATGGGGAATTGATCTACCCTATCATAAACCTAGTCAAATTTAATATTAGAGCAATGCTTTTTCCAAATCCATTTTCCCATTCAACAAATATTTAATGGGTTTTCAACACGGTGTCACGAATTGGCCTACCTTGAATGATTTTTTTCTGTTTAGGTCTAACAATTTGACAAGAAACACACTTATTTCTTAAAGTTAAAACTTTATCTAAGATATTATAAGACACAGTGGTCATGTGAGGTAAAATGAGTCAATAAAAACTAGGGTTTGTTCTCGTACACACCAGGGTTTGAATTCTTAAAAAGGTGACATGTTTTCCCCTCATGGGAGAACACACACTCATAAGAGTGATGTTGAGTAGGAAAAATCATAAAGTTTGTTTTATTAGCATGGGTGGTCACAAACCCTTATAATAAGTTTATGGAAGAACATGCCTCACAAGAGGTAGTTATTGCTCACCACTTAGATAAGGGTCGAAGACACATCAAACAATATAATAGGGCACCATGAGGTAATCATGCCTCTATTATATTATCTCTAACGAATGTGATTTATCAAACCTTGACTTTGGAACCCATCAAGTTTGTCAGTGTGCTTAGATGGTTTCTATTATAATCCCTTAGAAAATAGGGATGAATATAAAGGCCTTGATAATGGTTGGGGAGGCCCATAGGACCTAGATGAATATTCTAGGGACCAATGACCATGCACAATGCTACAAACCACAAAAAATGCCCTCTATAGGAGGTCATTATCATTAGAGTGGGATATGGGTGCCATTAGAAGTTTTTCTTCATGACATGTGTGTCTCATACCATGGTTCAGGGGCGAAATCTAGGGAATTATGACCTAAATTAATATT
Source organism: Picea glauca (assembly GCA_000966675.3). Taxonomy (NCBI): domain Eukaryota; kingdom Viridiplantae; phylum Streptophyta; class Pinopsida; order Pinales; family Pinaceae; genus Picea; species Picea glauca. Next base: position 105,044 of record JZKD02S1455130.1, read on the forward strand.
ATTTATCTAATGTGCCACAATCAAGGTATTAAACCACAACATATAAGACCCTTTAAAGTGGGCGTTTGGAATACAAGTGGGATATGGGTATGATTAGGGTTTTTTTCATAGTAAGGATGGGTATCAGATCCTTGACCATAATCGAGGGAGGAAAACGAGGGCCTTACACCATAAATGAATATCTAAGGCTCATTAGCCATGAACATGAAATCAAACCATATTTTCGTTCATTGTTGTGATGAAAAATCTCTCTTTTCATTCATTTTTTAATCAACATCATAAAAATATGTCCTTCTAGTACTAGATGCAGGAATGTGTGTGTCGAACAAATTTTAAAAGTAACAATGAAAAGACATTGTACTAGGACTAGACATGGGAAACAGTGACCTATGAATGGGGCCAACATTGAAATTTTTTCAAATTGTTTCTTACGCACTGTTGGCCCTTGGTTATGGAAGGAAGGGAAGAACAAGAAAGAAAAGGTTAAAAGAGAACTTCACGGGAGACACAGTGACTGTTACTGGGTCGAAGTGAGCAAAATAGCAGAAAAGGTGAAGCAAAGTACGAAAAATCAAGTTGTTGGATGAGAAGGTCAAGTTTGACAGATCAACAAGGAAGATGAATCGATGAAAACTCAAAAAGAGGGAAAAAGCCACCATTGGATGTTGTGGAGCACTGCGCGAGAAGGAAGGAAAGATAGGTCGGCGAAGACTGGAAAAAGTGGGTCAAATTGACCTAGGGTTTTAGACACCTAGGGTTTTGGTATCTAGGGTTTTTGCACCTAGGTTTCGACCTAAGGCTGTCGTTGAGGTATTGTAATGTATAAATAAGGGTCAAGAGGACCTGGGTCGGGTCAGTACAATATTGTTGTTGATCTAGCTATAGTATTGTGTGAGAGATCATTGTATTGAGAGAGACAAGTGCTGAGAGAGAGAAAGCCTTCAGGTATTGTAAGATATTCATTTGTGTGTGAAGGTCAAGTCCTGCAGATGGGTGCACATGAAGGGGAGAGAAAGAGAGAAGGGAAGGAGTATCTGTTAGCTGAGAGTGCAGATAAGAATTGTAGTCTCTATCTTAATAAATCATAAGCACAATTCTATGGACGTAGCCTAAAAGAGAGGGTGAACCACGTACATTTTGTGTTGTGTGTGTGGTTGATGCTTTGATCTCTGTCACTGTTATATTGTTATTTGCATTGGTGTATATATTGTTATTTGCATTGGTGTATTAGATCATATCTATAACTGTGCAGGGTAGATATGGCTTGATAAGTGATAGATGCATGTTGCGTTGTTGTTGTAATAGATCCACTTGATATTCCCCTGGTTGTAGACATCTCTGTCCTACAACCCCCTCATAGCTTCTTCGAGTGATACTGCATATGCTTCGCAGGTGTTGCCGAAAGGGCCAGTAGCTAGGGCTTGTTGGTGCACTTTTGGAGCTGAACCCTCGGTCTTCCCCTGTGCCAACAAATGGTTCCATTACCGGGACATGAATATTTGTAAGGGAATGTCAAGGTGGTTCCCATCGAAGACAAAAATTCAAAATTGGATAGAGGATCAAGAAAAGGACTTCACTGAAGCCCAGAACAAGAACCCTAATCTTAGCTGAGAGGACTGGTTGGAGAAGTACATTTTTACGGATATACATGAGATATTATTTGGGGGAATCCATAAGGAGTTGTATGAGTGGCTAGCTAGATTAGCTGATACCCAATTCGAGATCAGATCTATACCTCCTGTGGTTTGGACGTCGACGTTGATTGATAAGATCAAAAGGGTTGATAACGTTGTATCCAGAGTAGTAGATCATTGGTTTGATAGTACCATTGGAAGGTATATCACCGAGCTTTATGTTGACAGAGTAGAGTCATACAACCAAGCTGAAAAATATTTATTTAAAGGACCCAGAGGAAAATTTTTACAATTTCTGAAGTTGAGACTCAAGATGCTTTTGCATGAGAAGAACATCTTGAAGATACAATAGATCAAGAATATTTGAAGAGGATAATGTTCAAGAATTCAGACAACGACAACGACAACGACACAAAAGTTGGACATACGCGCAGTGGGAGAGTATTTCGAGGGGTTCACCTTGAGTGCTTGTTTAAGAAAAACTATGTGGAAGAGGGTTTCTACAGTGGAGAAGAGGCAGATATGATAGACGAAGAACATTCAGAACCCACCAGAGTAGAAGAAGGGGAAGCTGAAGAACTTCGCCGGAACAATTCATAAACCTCAGGAATTGTGCAGACCACTGAAGTAAGTACTATTAACCCTCCTATTACCTCAACAGTGCTAAGTAATCAAAATAGTCAAAATCACCAGAGTCCACAAAGTACTATTACTAGCAGTTCAGTATCTACCCAGACAGGAAACCTAGGTAGCTCCATGGCAGATGAGATGAGGCTCCCTATCTTTAGAGGAGATGGATCTAAATATCCTGATCAACACTAGTTCCTATGTGAGGTCGTATGGAACATTAAGAATGTTACCAATGAAGATGTTAAAATAAACCAGTTTAGCACTACACTGAGGGATCACACGTTGAGTTGGTACATGAAGCTTGTCCAAGGACTTGCACAACCTAAGCCATTGAATGAAATCAAGAACACGTTGATTGCAGAGTTTAAGAAACCTAAGTTAGAGTCCCAATGTATTACAAAGATGAAAGAGATCAAGCAAAAGGTAGTCGAAGTTGTTTGGGAGTTCGATCAAAGATTCAAGACCCTTACATGAAGATTGACCTTTAAGATCTCAGACGAGCATAACAAAGAATGGTTCATCGCTACTCTCTTACCACATATCAGAGTCCCCCTCATGCAACAGAAGATTGCTTCGCAGGAGGAACCATTGGAGATCGCCATGAACCTTGAATCAACCCCTATGGGAGAATCCATCTCAGGTATGAGTCAGATCTTGAGTTAGCTAACTAGTTTGTCTCTACAGGTTGAAGACATGAAGAAAGACAAGGGAAAAGACATAAGAGAAGACATCTGGTGTGTAAGATGTAGATCAGAAGGTCATGACAGGGAACACTGCCCTCTATTAAATGAATACTTGGCTTATGGAGCTCTGAGCCCCATGAAGAATGTCACCTTACCTTGGTGCAAGGCATGCAGAAATTGGCATCGCCCTGGTGAGTGCTATTACATGCAGAAATACGTTCAGACACCCACAAACTTGTACTGTACATTCTGTAAATCAGTAGGGCATGATGATAGAGATTTTATAGCTTATGATCTTATGCATGAAATATATATATATATATATATATATATATATATATATAATATCCAAGGCAAAGTACATCAAGAAGGAAACACTACACAATATAACTCCCCAGGAAGAGGAAAATTCAATCCTCGCGGTGGATTCAAAGGACGAAGAGGAGGAGGAGGTATGGGTCGAGGCCGAGGAAAAATAATCTGTTATAACTATGCGCAACCCAGACATCTAGCAAGGGACTGTCAGAACCCTTGCACCACTTGCATTTATTTCAACTCTTGCGAGCATGCCATTGAGGACTACCCCGTGCTGCTAGCCAAGCTTCAGGAAAGACGAGGACCCCAACAGAACCCATAAGTGTAATTGATATATGCTGAACCTCATAGAGAAAACCCTAGATTCAATGTTATCACTCGAGGAGGGACTACTACAGGAGAAGATAGAATGACCCAAGGAAAGATCGCAAAAGACTCAGGTATCAAGAAAGCTGCAAAGAAGACCCAAAATTTTGATGCGAAGAAAGAAAGAGAAATCTTTGAGGAATGAAGGCAAGAGTTCAAAGAAAGTCAAGGTTATTTCTCAAAGACACACCCAAAAATACAAGAATATGGGATGCCTAAGGGATTTGATCAGTCAGTTTCGCCAAAAGAAGGAAAAGAGGTAAGTAAGTTCATCGAATTTTTATACACTTGTATTAAGTTGATTCTAGATGAAAATGTTGTGCAAGAGCAACAGAACTTAATCGGACAGTACGAGCTAGGAAAGATAGACCCCTTACTAAATCAGGTAGTACACCAAATTGGTAAGAAGTGAAGGACAAATAAAGAATTACATTTGAACGCTCAGATAGGAGAATATGATATAGACTATGTGGTCCTCGACTTAGGGTCGGAGGTCAATGTCATGATGAAGAAAACTTGGGCAATAATGGGAAAAATGAGGTTGATCTATTCCCCTATCAGACTTAGGATGGCTAATCAACAAGTTTTCATCCCATTTGGATGATTGGAGCATTTCCTTGTGGACATCGACAAGGTAAGAACATTTGCAGATTTTGAGGTAATTGAGATAGTCGATGACAATTTCCCTTACCCTGCACTATTAGGAATCGATTGGGCCTTTAAAAATTCCACTGCAGTTTATTTGAAGAAAAGACTTATGACCTTTGAAAGAGATGGCCTTCAGTTCATTGCACCCTTATATCCAAATGAAGGTCCATGATACACATAAACCATTAGAGAAGAAGACTACGCATACGAATTGGAAAACATCTACAAACTAACAGCGAGACAACAAGATTACATCAACCCTACAACTGATGGGAATGTGAGCTCGAGAAGTGACAACACGTGTTCATTAGATTCAGAAGAAGCATTGGAGAACTAGCATAACCACATGTATGAAGTATCTACCAGAAGATGTGCTATATTAACCAAAAAAGTTCGTTGGATCGACACAACAGTGAGTAACTTACCCACATTTGATGGTATGAATCCTTTAGAATCCTTCCTATCAAACTTTGACGCAAATGTACCAACACAATAGAGACTGTTGGCCATGGATGAGGCCCTAAAATCTACACATCAAGATGGTGGCGGACACATAAAAGAAATATTATAGACTGGACACAATGTCGAACTTTAATGACAACACGATTCTCAGCACAAGCAGTAAGTTGCGAAGTAAGGTACACTGGTCGAAGTTGCCCAAAATACCATGTGTGAATCTGCGAAGAGGCCTGGAGTGACATTCTGAGAGAACAATGGGTGCATAGATTCATCAACACACAGGACATGACCCCCATCAAGTGGTACCTTCAAGCGGAGCTGCGCCTTGTCACTACAGATTAGGAAGGTATGATTCAGAATTTTGTAACCACCTTTTTATTTGAAAGTGAATATCCTTCAGTAGACCAAGCATTACAGATTGTGAGAAAGAAGGTATTCGAGGAGACATCTAGCCTCCCTATGGAACAAGAATATGACGAATGGAATGCGCCTCTCCAGAAATTGTAGAGCTTCTATAACATCAATGCCGATGCTGATGATGATCCCAAGAAGGTGAACATCATAGAAAAAGAAGGCCAAAGAAATGTGGAAGGACCGGGAGTTCAGATACTATTTATTGGTCATACAATCAAGATTAAAAAAGTCAACATTGGGATAGAGGAGACATCGAAGCTTTCCGATGTTGGAGATTATTGGGATGTTTCTACCATTAGCAATATTACAGACTTATTGCACGAGTATCAGGACTTGTTTCCGACCAAGTTCACTGATATGAAGGGTATCAAAGGTCCTATGGTAGATATGAGGATCCCTTTGAAACCATGTGTGAAGCCAATCAAGCAAAGACCCTATAGATTGAACCTGAAATACAAGGAAAAAGTGAAGATTGAGCTCGATAGAATGTTGGAAGCAGGGATTATTGAACCTGTCGAAGAGTTAGAGTGGATTATACCTATGGTCATGCAAGACAAGAAGACATGAGAAATCATGATATGTGTGGATCTTAGTAAGTTGAATGATGTATGTCTGCATGACCCTTTCCCTACACCATTCACTAATGAAGTGTTAGACAATGTGGGAGGCCAGGAGGTATATTCTTTTATAGATGGATTTTCAGGATACCATCAGATTCAGATTACCAAGGAGGACTGCCAAAATACCACGTTTTCCACAGAATGGGGATCCTACCAATATACAGTGATGCCATTTGGACTGAAGAATTCCCCAGACATATTTTCTAGGGTGGTGGTCGAAGCATTCAAAGAATTTTCTGATAAATTTTTAGAAGCATATTTTAATGACTGGACTGTGTTTAGTTTGTTGAAAAACCATATTGAATGACTAAGACTAATGTTGGATAAGTGCATGAAGTGTCAACTTGCTTTAAATATGAAGAAGTGCATCTTCTTCTCACCATTTGGAGTACTATTAGGTCATATTGTATGCAAGAATGGATTGTTGGTTGATCCATCAAAAATTGCAATTATAGTTGATTTGTCGCCTCCTACTTCAGTCAAACAAATGCACACTGCGCTAGGACATACTGACTATTACAATAAATTCATTAAAGAATATGCCCAAATTACAACACCGATGGAGAAGCTGTTGAAGAAAGAGTGTCATTTTAGCTGGACAGAAGAATGCCAGATGAGCTTCAACACACTGAAACAAAAGATGGTTACTGCGTCTATTCTGGTTTTTCCAGATTGGAGAAAAGAGTTTCACGTGCATGTCGATGTGTCTTCTATTGCATTAGGATAATTACTGGCACACCCTGGAGAAGGGGATATCGACCATCCGTTAGCTTTTTCTAGTAGGAAGCTATCTACAGGTGAAATTAATTACACCATTACCAAGAGAGAAGGATTAGCCATGGTGTATGCATTGCAAAACTTCCGCCACTACTTGTTGGGAGGACACTTTAAAATGTTCACAGATCACTCCGCACTGAAGTACCTAGTCAACAAGCCAGTGTTGGGGGGACGAATATGCAGATGGCTTCTGTTGTTTCAAGAAAATGATTTTGAAATCATAGTTAAGCTAGGAAGAATGAACAAGGGCCCTTACCACTTGTCGAGGTTGGAACATGGTGAAGAACCCACCAGTTTGGAGGATACACTATCGGATCCATAGTTGCTTGCCATTAGAAAGATTGACAAGCACTTCACAGACATAGTTCGGTTCCTTTCAACAATAATGGCACCTAGTGAGTACATGATTCCCCAGAAGAAACAATTAGTGGTGCGCGCTGCAGACTTTTCAATTATAGCCGGTTAGATGTACAAGATGGGACCTAATGAGATACTAAGGAGATGTGTTATGGAGACAGAGTGATCATTGATCCTTGTAGAATCTCATGAAGGCGTCACGGGAGGACATTATTCAGGGAAAGCAATTGCACAGAAGGTTCTGCGAGCTGGCCTTCGGTGGCCTACCTTACACAGAGATGCAAAAGATTATGTTTGAGCCTACGATGTATGTCAGAGATTTTGGAAACCATACATACACGATGAAATGCCATTAGCACCACAGATGACCCTAAAATCATTTGAAAAGTGGGCTATTGACTTTGTGGGACCTATAAACCCACCAGGAAAGCGCATCGGAGCAAGGTATATCATTACTGCGACCGAATACTTAACCAGATGGGACGAAGCCAGAGAAGTCAAGGACTGTAGTGCAACTATAGCTGCATGTTTTATATTTGATGACATAATAACCAAGTTTGGATTCCCCAAGATCCTTATGAGTGATCAAGGCACACACTTCATCAATAAGATAGTTGAAGCCTTGACTAAGGAATTTGTGGTCCACCATCAGAAGAGTACACCTTACCATCCATAAGCAAATGGAATTGTTGAAGCATTCAACAAGATATTGGAGACATCACTAACGAAAATTTGCAGTGTGAATAAGGATGACTGGTATTTAAGAGTACCTGCAGTACTATGGGCCTATAGAACCACTTGCAAGAAACTAACAGTGCAGACCCCTTTCAAGTTGGTTTATGGTCTTGAATTTGTTGTCCTGATGGAATACTTGTTGCCAACATTAAGAATGGTTGCATTTACAGACATGGATGATACTAGTGTTTTTCGCAAGAGGCTTACACAGTTGGTTGAACTAGAAGAGAATAGGTTCATTGCAGGATTCCATCAGCAGGTTCAGAAGGAACGAGAGAAGGCCTATCACGACAGGCACATCAAGAAGAAGGCATTAAAGCAAGGTGACTTAGTATTGGCGTATGGCAGTAAATTCCTGAAACACCCTGAGAAGTTCATAACACATTGGCTCAGAACACATTGTCTTGGACCATATGAGATCACTTATGTGATAGAAGGAGGAGATCTAAAGTTGAATACATTGAATGGAGAGTGGAAGGAAGGATTGGTGAATGGGAGTTAGCTAAAATTGTACTATGACAACCGACTGCCTCACAGCTCTCAATAAAAGCATGATAAAAAGGGTCCAGGTATCAGGTGCAGTTGAAACTGGTTACTAGATGCAGAAACGACAGTCCGCACAAGGAGGGAGAGGAGGTATCAAGCAGAAGCAAAGGTTGCATTGCGCAGTCTAAGAACAAAGAAAAATAGAGGAATCAGATATGAAGTGCCTTGGGACGAGTCATAGGTGAGTGTTGGGGGCCTGTTGGCCCTTGGTTATGGAAGGAAGTGAAGAACAAGGAAGAAAAGGTGAAAATCAAACTTCGCGGGAGACACAATGACTATCACTAGGTCGAAGTGAGAAAAAGAGAAGAAAAGATGAAGTGAAGTATGGAAAATAAAGTTGTTGGACGAGAAGGTCAAGGTTGACAGATCAAAAAGTAAGATAGATTGAGGACAACTCAGAAAGTGGGAAAAATACATTGTTGGATGCTTTGGAGCACCGCGGGAGAAGGAAGGAAAGATAGGCCGACGAAGCCCGAAAAAAGCGGGTCAAATTGACCTAGGGTTTTAGACACCTAGGATTTTGGTATCTAGGGTTTTGGCACCTAGGTTTCGACCTAAGGTTGTCGATGAGGTATTGTAATGTATAAATAAGGGTCAAGAGGACCTGGGTCGGGTTAGCACAATATTTTTGTTGATCTAGATATAGTATTGTGTGAGAGTTCATTGTATTGAGAGAGAGAAAGAAGTGTTGATTCAGACCCCCTACCTCAGCAGGGTCCACTGACCTCTCAGTCTCTATATTGTTCCTCTTCTGAGATGAAATAGCTCTTCGGGCTTCTGTTGGAACCCCTTTAACAAATCCACAAGTCCCTTTGTCCTCTGGCACAAGCCTTTGAGAAAACCTATGCACGCACTAATCTTTCAGTGCTCTTCTCTGTTCTAGACCAACACGCCTTTCTCATTTTGGGGATTTCGGGACTCCTGCATGCGAGCTCTCCCAGGATCCTTGTCCCTCCAACTCTTGGTTGCTGAAACGTCGAAAACTACCCGCAACCACAGTCCTCTTTCAGGATTTCAGAATTCACGATTTCACGATTCTGCGAGTCGGGACTCCCTGTCTCACGACTCCTTCTCTCTTGAACTCTCAGTTGCCGAAATGCTGAAAATGGATTAATGACTCGGATCTACCGGCTTTCGTGATTTAGGAAATTGCGATGTGAGCATTCCCCTGGTTCTTTGTCTTTCCAATCCTCGGTTACCGAAATGTCGAAATCTCTCTGCTAAGAGATCAACGTTCCAGTTCTCTTGGAACTGAAATCTTTTGGGCCTTTTCCTGAAGCCTTGACCACCTTCCACATGTCCTCTTGTGGACGGTCCTGGTCCTTTTGCAAGTTCTCCTTTCGTGATTTCTGGAGACTCTTCACTCTCGGTCTCCTAGTGTCCTAATCACTGAAATGTAGGTCTATTGACACGTGTCCTCTGAGATGGATGGTTCTAATCCTTTGGGGACTTCGATGAGTCCTCTCCTTTTCTTCTACGAGGGTTAAACCTCATTCTCCTCTTTTCGGATCCGATGGCTATCAGTCCTTTACGTGAGACCTGACGGTCATGATCTGTTTCTCTTCTCCTGTTGTCTGGACGTGAAACTCGATGGTCCAGATCTCATCTCTCTAGTTCATCTAATGGAAGCTGTGCTCCCTCTTGAGCTTGAGAACTTCCTCCCTCCCCCTGGGAGATTTTCTGAAGTTTCAAAGGCCTCAACCTTTACTTTCTCTGCGAGCTCAATTCCTTTGGATATCGCCTGTGTTCTAGGAACGCTATCCCTCCTGACCTTTATCGACTGTGAAACCTCAAAGGGTTTCTCGACCTTCTTTTCACTCTGTTTTTGCTCAGTGCGCTAAGGCACTATCCTTATTGAGCTTGATTTACCTGAGCCTCTAGGGGACTCACCCTTCTGTGTCCTCAAAGGAAAATCTGGTATCCTCCTGACGAACTTCTGCTCAAGCCCTCCTTCCTGAGATTAACAGAGTATTCAGTAACTTTGTGAGTGTTTCTCCTTGACACTTCTCTTCCCAACAGAACTCAAAAAGATTCCTTCTGTGCACTCTATGCAACTGCTCAATGCCCTCCTGGCAGAGCTTCCACAGAATCCTTAGTGATTCTATTTTCTCTCTAAAATCGAAATAGAATTATTCTATGCACTTACTCAATGCCCACCTGGCAGAGTTCTCCAGAATCCTCAGTGACTCTTTCTTCTCACTGAATTTGAAATAGAGTTCTCCTCAATGCATCCTGTTCATTTTCTTAATGCCCTCCTGGCAGAGCCTTTAAAGAATTCTCAACAATTCTGCTTCTCCTCTCTGTGCTCTCCTCTACACAGTCTTCTCTTTCAGGATGTTCAATGATCTTGAGGGTTTTCCTTTGAGTCCAAGACTTCCTCTGGTGCACCCTCCTGTCATGCCTTTGTCTGAAATTCTGTAGAATTCAGAAGTGCACTCCTTGCATTGGCTTGTAGAACCCGCAATATTCTGTCATGCAACCCCTTGCATGAAGCTACAAAGAACCCAAACTTGGAAATCAAATAAATCCACTGATAACTAATTATATCTGTCACCTGCAGATGGAACCTATCACATACATCTACAATATATCATAAACACATAAAGACATTCATTAGCATACACATAATAACATGCAGGAAAAACTTCTCTGTTTGTATTAATATGAAATGCCTCTTTACAATGTGTTCGAGCTCGGACTGCAATAGAGTCTCTCCTCTCCTCTCCTATGTCTCTTCTCTATTCCATTCTTATTCCTCTCTAACTATCTGAAAAACAAAAAGAAGATATTTTTTACAAAAGGGGGCTCCTCGAGCTCTTCCCTCCATCCTCACCAACTCTCATTAATTACAATGAATTACATTGAATGGGCCATCTAATCTGAATTAGATCTAGATCCCCATCGACCTATCAGCCATTCAAGGAAACACTAGCTACAACCTGCTCAAAGGCATGACTTGGCTCTTCATCCTTACAATCATTAAATACAATTTCAAAATTTGAAATTTGAAAGTGAGAGGGTTGCGCCTCTCTCCTCCCATTGAATGCGTGCTTGATGTGTTGGCTAGCTGGCGTGTAGCTGGCATTGGAGTGATGCTCCTACATCAAGTGTTGAGAGAGAGAAATCCTTTAGGTATTGTAAGATCTTCAGCTGTGTGCGAAGGTCAAGTCCTGCAGTTGGGTGTGCAGGAAGGGGAGAGAAAGAGAGAAGGAAAGGAGGATATGCTAGCTGAGAGCGCAGATAAGAACTGTAGGATGTATCTTAATAAATCATAAGCACAGTTTTGTGGACGTAGCCCAAAAGAGAGGGTGAACCACATACATATTGTGTTGTGTGTGTGGTTGATGCTTTGATCTCTGTCACTGTTATATTGTTATTTTCATTGGTGTATTAGATCAGATCTATAACTGTGTAGGGTAGATCTGGCTTGATAAGTGATAGATGCATGTTGTGTTGTTGTTGTAATAGATCCACTTGATATTCCCCTGGTTGTAGACATCTCTATCTTGCAACCCCCTCATAGCTGTTTCGGGTGAGACTACATCTACTTCTTAGGTGTTGTCGAAAGGGCCAATAGCTAGGGCTTGTTGGTGCGCTCTTGGAGCTGAACCCTGGGTCTACCCCTGTGCCAACAAATACTGAAATTTGACATGGATATAATATTCACAT
>JZKD02S1455130.1:123691-139067 GCA_000966675.3 Picea glauca
TTCATTATTTATTTTCTGATATTACTGCAATATTTCATTTTTTAATGTTACAGGTGAATTTCATAACTTTTGTTGATTGATTTATTGTGTCAACTTTTGTCCAGGGTGACCGTGGAAAATCACCCACTACATCTGTCCAGGGTGACCGTGGAAATGCACTCGTTGTGCCTCAGCAAGTAAATGTTAAATATAGTAACAAATTATGACTACAACAACTAAATTTCTGAAATTTCATTATTTATTTTCTGATATTACTGCAATATTTTTATTTTTTTAATATTACAAGTGAATTTCATAACTTTTGTTGATTGATTTATTGTGTCAACATATGTCCAGGGTGACTGTGGAAAATCACCCACTACATATGTCTAGGGTGACCGTGGGAAGGCACCCACTGTGCCTTAAAAGGTAAATGTTAAATATAGTAATAACTTATGACTACAATAACTAAATTTCTCAAATGCTAAAGTTCATCTCATTAATTTTATTCATCAATGTATTGTGGCATGGTCAACATGGGAAAGCACCCACTGAGGATCTTGATGAGGACGAAATATTTTATTCCACTGACCCAATAGCAATTGTCACAAAGGCCTTGAAGAAGGAAAACGTTTAATATCTAGTTTTGTTTTGCAAAAGACACCTGACACAGGAGGACAGAGTAAGAATTGTAGAGCTACAAAATCTAATAACTAATTTTGGGCTAAGTGGCATCTTCATATATTTTTATCAGCTATGAAAATTTCATATTGTTTTTTTTGTTTTATATTTTCTATATGATCTGATAAAGTAAAGTTTTTCACTTGTAGGAGTTTTTAAACCCCGTGCCCCGGGAACCTATCGAGCCTGCAACTTCTATAGGTAGCAGTGATGGTCCAATGCAACAAAAAAGTTGACATAGCAAAGTACAAGTGAGGATTTTTTACCCTCCTGAGGTTCCCCTCAAATCCATTGATGAGAGAAATGATGTTGACCTTCATGAAACGTTGGATCATGATGAGCCGAAGCCTTGGAATCCACATGAATTCAGAGATGAACATACTATAGATGGAGAGGAAACTATTCATGGAGCATAATGAATTAAAAGCACCAGATCACTAGATCTCACCTTTCTGGTGGATGACGCATGTGTTCTGATCAAGATTCAAAATATTTCAGGTCTTTGTTAATTAATTGATTCATTTTTATCATGAAATTGAAATGAACATTTGTTGAGATTATTATAAATTAATGGATAACACGTTTCTGTAGGAAACAATGTTTTCTACATAAACTTGAATGACAAATAATTGGAGTTGTTTGGCCCCACCATTCGCACATGGTGGAATGGACAAGATAGTGAAAATAAAGACGAATTGATAGACCACATGGTAAAATTGTTTGGCAATACGTTCAACAAGAAAGTGGTTACAAAGTTAGCCGACGAGAATTTAAAATATACTAGGGCCCAATATAGGGAGAAATTGCAATTAGACCTCAACCATGAGCACCCTCCCATGGTTCCAGAGAAAGAGTGGAAGGCCCTAATAGAGGATGCAAAGGAGAACTTTTTAAAAAAACAAGGAAGACATCCACGGCCTGGTCAAGCAAGGTACAACACATGTCATATTATTAGTGAAATATGCTCATTTATGCTTTTCTTTCTTGTTTTAAGTAACAATTCCAATATCTATTTTTTTTCAAAAATTCCATATATAGGCTACCTAAAACCTCCAAAGAAACCAAGGCTAGAATGGAAAATCACGGGAAGCATAAACTAGGCCAGGGTGGCTATGGAAAAATAAAATCCTGAATCATAAGAATTAAATGATTAATTATGGTGAATATTTATTTAACAGTAGTGAACAAAATATATGTTTTTGTTATTGGTAATTTTAATGGTGTTATGCATTGGAGTTAAATATGTTTGACACTGTTGCCACCGAGGAGGACCTAAATCTTGGTTACAAGCATAGTTTTAAAAGTGTGATTGAATATAGGAGAAGCTTGGGGAATATTCCAATCTCCCCAACCACACAGGTAAATATAATGAATAAGGAAACCGCAGTAGCATGCTTGTAAATTCTATTCATATTTTATTATATCACCCTTAACTAAGTATTTATGTTTTTTTTCAAGCAACAATGCAACCGCAATAGTGAATCTAGCGGTATTCAACAGACACAACTTCATACAAGGGACCACATGTCCAATGATAGTGGGGAGTAGAGTACCCATTCTGGTATGTATGCTTCAGAATTAGAAATATTTACTGTGATTGTAGATATTTATTTCCTGACTTATACTTATATATTATCTTCTTTAAATGGAAGAGCATGTATCTCAGGAGGTTGAATTATGAGAGGAACCAAGTGGACAATAAATTAACCCACCAACTGTCACAGCTACACCGATAGGTAAAGAGCAATATTGTAATGTTAATCAAAATAATGAAATAGTTATTTCAATTATATTTCAACATATAAATATGATCATTTTCATTTTTGCAGTTCACGCCCCTGCACAGATGCCTTGACGCCCTTCTCAGTGACGTACTAGAAGTATGGTACACGAGCGCATGGAAACACAAACAATAGAAGGACAGGGTGCAATAAATACAGTGTCAAAGGATGATTATAATGCCCCAATTGTCAATTTTTTTAATGTAAAAAAACATAAATCAAAGAAAAAATAGATGTATAAATTCATGACTTGTATTTGGATGTTTATCAATGTTGCTAGTATGAAACAATGTTCATATGAATTACAACATTATGCTTCAATGTTTATATGTTCATATGTTTTGATGACTATCCTAGTTATGCATGAATGTATATATGTTTTCTATATAAACAAAATCATTTTTTGGGTATGGGGAATTGAGAGCAATGTGAGGGGGGAGGAGGGGCCATATGAGCTTCCACCTTCAATTGGTTGGCCTTGTTCATTAGAGAATAACTTATTCTAAAAAAAAATATAATCTCATTAAGGTATGCAACCACTTAAGTTTTTTCTAGAGTATTTTACATAACTAAATGTCTGTTTATTTGCTTATATATTATTTACTCATATAAAGAATTTGTCTTTTATGATTCATGTAGGTCTTGGTGATGGAAATGCATCTCTTGGAAAACTCTTATCAAGTTGAACGTGCTAATGGATTTGGAGAAAGGACAATGATAAGGTAAGGGTTTTGACGTATTTTTTAAAGTACAAAACTCAACGTAGAACGTATGGAGACATAGAAATGTAAAAATACAATTTTGATTATTGTTAATATATTCATAATTTCTAGGGCATTAATAGCATCAAATTAATGTATGAGACCCCTATGATTGTGGGATGCATAGAGGGTCTATTCATTGTCCCACAAACAAGCGGGTCTCATACA
This sequence comes from Picea glauca, assembly GCA_000966675.3. Lineage (NCBI taxonomy): Eukaryota > Viridiplantae > Streptophyta > Pinopsida > Pinales > Pinaceae > Picea > Picea glauca. The sequence continues at coordinate 127,062 of JZKD02S1455130.1, forward strand.
TCAATTTGATGTCTCGCTAGGTTGTGACCTATCAATATATTTTTGAGATATAAGTAATTTTATAAGTCGATGTGCAATAATATATAAACACATAAACTTATTTTGATCAACCATTGAAATATTGCAGCTACAAATCTCCCCATGCATATTGAATTTTATGAGTAATTGAGTTGATGATTTTATGTGATATATGTTGGCTTAATTTTAATTTTATATGAATTTAAGCATGCTTGAGGTTTTGATCTAATGATTGGTACATAGTTTGTCTTTGGAATAATACTTTCATAATTCTGATAGTGAATTCAAATTGTAGAGGACACACTATTGTCATGAGTTAAATTTCTTAATAAGGAGACTACATTTTCGAGAACTTATGGTTTSACCAAGGGTTCTTGTAGAGACCTTGAGTAGGTCCCACTCAAGGGAATGAAAAKAACCCTCTTTTCTACKATATTCTCATTTTTATAGTAGTTTACAAGTTCATGTAGTAGTTTCATGCAAGTTATTACAATAGTTTTATTTTCTTCATGTCAATTTATTTCAAGCCATTTTAATTCTGCAATTTTACCCCCCCCCCACAACATTTTCTACGCCATGTAGTGTTTCCTTTGAAACTATTGCTAGTTTCGTTTAAATTCCCTCAACCTACACATCCTAAGTCATCTCAACCATCTGGTTCTTTCTATCCACATACAAACTGACAACCAAATCATTCTGGGAACAAGTGATCTCCCTCTAAGTACAAAAGAATCAGATCCACCCTTCTAAGAATTAAAGTGTACAAGAAACCAATCCCATGAGAGACCATATGGTTGTATGACCATATGACTCCCAACTCTACCTATGTGCTCTCTACCCCTTGTGAAACTCCATATGGTCGAGGGACCTTGTACCCTAATGTCACATTCACCCTATGTGGATCTCTCTCCTCATGCCCTTGAGTGGACAGTGCCATTTTGGTATGTTTCTATCTCGGTCTAATTTGTCTCTCATATTCACGTAATATATCTAGACAACTAGTGAAGCGAAACACATCAATAAATAGTACAATGCGTAGCTAAAGCTCTAACTCATCTATAACTAACATAATGATGAAATACTTGTTAACCTAAATACCAATTCTTATATATCGACACACATTCTTCTTATGTCTATTGAAGCGTGGTAATCATAACAACCTTCAGTGACTTTTCATCCAAATTGAACCTCTGTTTGTAGGAATATGCACATATTCTTTACAACCATTTTTTTTTAGATGAGTGTAACATAAACCCTTATCGGTCCATACCTTTTCATGGATACCATCATCTAATGAGGTTGTGGGAGAGAGATTTATTAAGAATAAATCTATATGAACAACCTCTGCCCAAAAATACTTGGGAAAATAAGGATTTGAAAGCATACTTCTCACCTTCTCCATTATTGTCTTATTCATTCTCTCAACCATTCCATTTTGTTCTGGGGTGCATGGAAATGTTTTTACATGATTTATACCATGTTTACTACAATATTCTTCGAAGGATTTAGAGAAATAGTCTCCACCATTATCTGTTATATTACATCTTAATAATTTGTTAGTTTCCCTTTAAACAACCATATGAAATTTCTTAAGAGTTACTAGAACTTTATCCTTTCTCTTGATAGGGAAATCCAACACGTTTTTTGATGCATCATCAATAAAAAGTAACAAAATAAGCATCCCCTCCCAGTGATTTTACATTAATTGGGACAAAAAAATCAGAATGTACCAAGTGTATCCCTTTTAGGTATATCTCTTATAAATGATACCCTTTTATGTCTATCCATAATACAATTTTCGCAAAGTTTAAATTCTGCACATTTAATCCTAGGAAAAAAAAAATGTTCAACAAGGAGTTTTAGGTCTCTTTCAGTCACGTTCCAAAGTCTTTTGTGCCACAAATTTGTTGTAGGATCTTACTTTGTAACTGTAGCAACAATATCTGATTTCTATAGTTTTGATTTTAATGTGTAGAGGGAGCCTCTTTTCTTCCCCTTTGCAACAACCAACGAACCCTTTACAATTTTCTATCTTCCCTTTCCAAACACTATATCGAAGCGTTCATCATCTATCTTCCCGACTGAAACCAAATTCATTCCACGATCTAGTACATGTCTGACTTGTTTAAGAAATGTAATAAGGTCATCTTCTATCTTTATTAGAACATCTCCTGCTACTTCAGTATTACAAAGAATTTTATTACCTATGCAAACCTTACCCATATTACCATATTTATAAGAGATAAAATTTTATCTGCTTGGGGTAGCATGGTAGGAAGATACACAATATAAAATCCAATAACTATCATGACTAGAGGTGTAAAGGCATTAATCCTACAAGAAACAATGATTAATACCTCACCATCTCATGTAACAACAATAGTTTATTTGTTATTGTTGTTGTTGGCTTCCTTTATCTCCCTTTCTAATATCCTACAATATTTTATGACATGGCCAAGTTTTCCGCAATGATAGTAGGTTATTCTTCCACACTTAGTATTTGACTTGTCTCTAGAGATGGTCCACCTTGATTTCTTTCTATTTGGTTTCCTTCCATGATCACCAAGGGTTAATGCCTCCATATTTGACATTTCCTCTCTGATGGATTTCTTATGCATCTCTTCATTTAATAAACTATTAGAAACATCTTAAAAACACATTTTACTTTTTGGTGTTGCATTACTTATGGTGAAAACCATGTTTTTCCAGCTATTAGACATTGATCTCAAGAGTAGGAGGGCTTGTATCTCATCATAAAATGCAATCTTCAACGAAGTGTTGGGTCAACACTTTGTGAAACTTATTTAAATATTTGGGTTCCCTTCCTTCATTTTAAGGTTAAACAACCACTTCATAAAAAATAATGTGTTCACTATTGTGTCTCATTCAAATAAATCATGAAGCTTTTTCCATATCAATTCAGTTGTATTTTCTTGCAAAACATGGAAGTATATCTTGTTTGTCAAATACTCTCGGAGAGTTGAAATTGTCTTCAAATCTAACTTCTCATGGTCTTCATAGGTCATCGATGAGGGTTTCTTTGATTTGGCCTCAATTGGAAATTGTAGATGTTTTATGGTGATTACATATTCCATTTTTGACCTCCATACGATGAATTTTAACCCGGTAATATTTTCAATGTTTAACATCTACTCCATTGGAGGAACCTGTAAATGAGCCCTACACACACCTAATCTTCAATAACTACCAGTTGTTAAAAAATAAACAATATTCGATAATAAAATTAAACAGATCTCATGATAATACACCAAACATAATAAAAATGACGAAAATAAACTAGAACACAACACCACCTATTTTGTGTGGAAAATCGAGTGATGTACTGTGAAAAACCTACACACACAAAATATCATGCAAAAGACTTCGCTCTGATACCACGGTTGTTAAAAAATAAAAAACACTCAATAATAAAGTTAAACAAAACCAAACATGTGTAAGCTATCATAGAAGAAGGTAGAGAAATACCATGGGATACCAAAAAACCATTCAAGTATGAATAAGTCATGTCACAATCTAAATGTTCTATGTTTTGGTTTTTTTTTTCAGGGAGATTGACTATTTAATTTTCCACAAAATCTGGTGAGAAATCGTTGAATTTGCATATTTGAGTGGTTAAGTATGTATAATCAGAGTGTCCTAGGGTTTTACAATCCATTTATGCATTAAGAACTGCACTTTATAAAAAAGGAAGATTGTGTTTTCTCTTAGATTTATATGGTCAGATTTCAGCCAAAAATGCCAAAACGTAGAACATTTAGAGAACGTATTTTATTTTATTTGGTCTCACATACAACAATTTTACTCTTCCAACATTAATGGGCCTACAGATAAGGATGTTGGATGAGACCATTTAATATTGTCCAAAACTACCTTCACACAGATGTACAGAACATAGACCTTCTTATCTCTATCCTCAGAAGGGACATACACGAGCTTTGATCTATCACACTTTCTATGCTAACCATTTGAGCATGGCCATCATCGCACTCATACCCTACGCGACTCCCATTCCTTACATTAGCGACATAATTCTTGTAGTTGAGCTATTCAACATTATGAACAATGATATAATAGTATTTCCAGTGAGCTTTAATTGTGGAGGATGAGGCATCCAAGAAGTTTGATAGTTACATACATTCTTTGAAACCAACGATTTATTCAATTTTGTAAATCATACCTTTGACACCATATGGAATCTCTTCGAATGGATGGCGAGAACGTTGGTAGGTGTGAGAATTTGGAGTTGATATGCTTCCACGCCCACTTCAAAATCAACATGGAAAATTTGAATGGATGGCGAGAACATTGGTAGGTGTGAGAATTTGGAGTTGAGGTGCTCCCACACCCACTTAAAAATCAACATGGAAAATTGGGCGTTGTCTAACTGTTCTATGAATTATTGTTTTTGGCCAGAATCCGACAACATAAATATGCACAAAATCAATATTTTTTGTTGTTTAAAGTCCATTTCTGAATGAAAAAATGGATTCAACATGTTGAAAAACCTTGGGGTCACTCAGATTATATAGAAATAATCACTCAAATATGTGGATCTATCAATTTCTTGCCGAATTTAAGGAAAATGTTCGCAGAAAAAATCGGCGAAGAAGATTCATTTCATAGACTACGACGAAATATTGTGTAGGATGAAGTGATGCTATTTTTTTATTTATATGATTATCTGATATCATTATGAGAACTGCAAGATAGAGGCTATGTCTATTGACTGGGATGTTCTGTAATTAGATCTTCCAATAATCACAATTTCCCTTATCAATTCATCTGACAGTGTGGAAACTTTCCGTAGAATGGAGTTATCTTCCTTCCTTGTTCCACTGAAGATAACGTTGATGATGTGTTTCTTCAGTAGACTCCTCAAGATGATCATATTTTCTATCCGCCACAATAACAACAAGTCTCTCCTAGATAATATCTTTTATGTTCAATTAATTCTCAATATTGAGAGGGAACATTCAAAGTCTACTATAACCGAAGAAACAAGTGGAGAATTTTGGGCATTATCATGATTTGATTAGTCGCTTGGCTCATAAAATATAAAATATTGATTCGATATGGTTTTGGGATAGGGCATTTACAATGAGGGTGCTACCAAACTTATTTTCATTAGCATTCTTTATTTTGGTTGTTTTTCTGAGAAAAATACTCAACACAACTTCATTGGTAACACATGCATTGGATGTTGAATTTATTTTTATTAAACATATTAAAAAAAGGGATATTACTTTAATTGCCTTTACTGTCATGATTCTTAGTGAAGGGTTTCACTGTTGAACCGCCATATAAGTTGATAATCGGAAAAGATGAGGTATTTGTAAGGTGATGAGAAAGATAATAAATATAAGCTCGAATGTGTGTTGATCACCCAAGTGGAAACACTGAGCTCTAAATAAAGTTATGATTGAATGAAAAATCTCATAAAGTGTTTGACAATGATTCAATTTTATAATTGTATACCAAATCAAAGCAAACAAATTCAAAATTGTAACTCTTTTTAGGTAGGGATTTACCTTTAACATATTATTGAATGAAAAATATCATAAAGTATCTAACAACCATGCAATTCTATGATTATATACCAAATCAAAGAAATTAAATTAAGAATCACAAGTTTGTTTAGGTCTAATACTTTGCACTTTTCTTAGTATGAGAACTATTTGTGTTGCAACTATTTCCCTTGTTTTACATGTAAAGCATGGATGTGAAGTGGGAAGAAGGGGGGGATTTTGTCATAAACATTTTGATGCACAATTAATCTCCATTTAGCTGAAAACAAAAAGACTTGTATAATTGTTTCCCTAACAATCACGTGCTACGATCTTATTCGAAGCATCAGATATTTTACAATTCTTGCAGTATAAATCTCACACAAACACACACAAGAAACCATAACACAAGACACATGATGCTCCTCTAAAACTTAATGATGCTCTCATTGATTCTCTAGTGATTGTTAAATACACAAAACTTTCTAATAATCTTGAGATTTCCTATTTAATGTTGGAAAATGAGATAGAAGATGCCCTCATATAGGACCGTGTTTCAAAATCATAACCAATATTTCCTTATACACACAAAAGGATGTGATAGGAAATTTCTTAGAAAGCAGGGAAAACTATCAAATGTTTTTTTAAACCTACAAAAGTCGTGGCAATAGAGACTTAATTTCATTGCAAGTATGGAATATACGTCACAACCTATTGATGGGTGTTTTTAATCTGCCATGCTTTTTCATTGTTATTGCCACTCTTTTTTGTCTCTACTTTCCACTCTTCTTTGTCGCAAGTATGGCATCTATGTTGCAAGCCATTGGTAGGTTTTTTTACTCCACACTTTTTTGTCGCTATTACTATGATCTTTCATCGCTACTTGCCATGCTTTTTCGTCTCAAGTATGGCATCTGTGTTGCAAGCCAGTGGTGGGGTTTTTACTCGAGCACACTTTTTCATCGCTATTGCCACGCTTTTTTCGTCGGAAGAAGGTATACCTATCTTTATGATGATGACACATGGAAGCCTTATTTTTTCGTTGTTTCCATGAATAACAAATGCATGGATAGAGCGACGAAAAAAGTTCCACAAAAAAAATTGTTTGCCTTCGTGGAAGTGCGACGGATATGTGTGGAAATAACAATGAAAAACGATGGAAGATTTGGTCATATTTAGTAGTTTTAGGTATTTTTTCCCTCTCCCCATCACCACATGCATCATGCACTTGTCACACAACACTTGTATTCATGAATGCACTCCCTTATCTTATTCATTCCCCCTTCATTTCATGTTCGACTCACCTCTCTTCTGGCACACTCTTGTCCTTGATCTCATGTGGCAGATGGCATTTTTTTCTTTCCATTCACCCTCGCAGCAGAGTAATGGTGTCCTGGATATCCATGGAGAATACGACCCTGACATCATATCTCATCATGCCCTCATGCAGACATCATTCACTCAATTTAACGACATCAATTTTCCTCTCTTGAGAACCCTTGTTCAAATACTTGTTTATGAAACTCAAAGGTGGCGAGACAAACTGGTTATTTTGTATCGAATCTTATCAACCAGAACTAAGTGGGTTGTGAGATCTCAGCTGTTTGTTGGATTACTTTTCCCTCTCAACAACAATGTGGCGTTGAAATAGGGAATATTGTGGGTGCTATGAATGCACCTTAGGCAGATTGCAGGAGAAAATCCACGTGCAACAGGGGGAAATAGATGAGCTCATAAACCAAATTGATCATCAGTCCCAACAACTTCAGGCATAGTAACAAAGGAACAATGAATAATTAGCCATAGTTATGTGCGATTTCAATAGAAACTCATATCACATTAGCACTCTCTGACAATCTCAACATCTCCCAGGTACCCAAGAAAACCATCATCCAGTTTCATCTACTAAATCAAGGGCCTCAAATTAATTAATCCTCCTGCAACAACACTCAAGTTCTCCTGTGAATTCAAGAACATGACATATAGAATAGCTAGACCTAACTGCAAACTAGTTGAATGAGGATCAACAACAGAACCAAGTGGACAGATCTCTGCATCTGCATTAGCTTAGTATGTACTCTAAAGTTTTGTATCTACTTTTTTCATTTATAGCCATTTATACATGGGAGTTTTGTACAATGGCCACCAGGTATAGGCAGAAAATTCAGCTAGGTATAAGGACTCAACAGACAATTATTCATTTTGCAAACTTGAAGTAAAAAAAATTGTAAACATGGTTGAACTTGAAGCCTATCACTCTTTTTTCTAATATAAATATAACCATTTATGTTAAAAAAAATGACAGGAATAAACAAAAACAAAACGTCACAGGAAGGGAAATTTTAATAAGAAACTCGTCATAAAAAATTTACTCAATGGGTAGGAGTGCCTGTCAAATTCATACCCTGTGTTATCGCACAATATGTATTTGCCCAAAGACTAAAGGAAATTAGGCTGAGATTGGTGTAACACGAGGGTAATCATGTCACTATCACCCCCAACAGGATACCCTTTTCTATTTAGGAAGAAAAACTTTGTCCAAGGGAAACGTCCTTGGACCTAGTGGGTTAATGAAGGAAAATAATTGATAACTAAACTACCCCTCTCTCTAGGTCACTCAAGTCAATTTTAAGTCTTGAAGGATGAAGCAAAATAAATATAAAGTGTAGCTACCCCTTACCAATATAACAACAAGTGTTAAAGGAAATAACAAATGATAATGATGATTCAACAAGATAGTAAACTTGTGAATATATGATAGTTGTCTAAGTATGAAGCAAATGACAAGAAAATGATAGCGATAAGTAAATGATAACAACTGAAAATTTGTATCAACAAGAACACACTTGTGCGGACAATGTGAACAAGCATTTAAAGAATCAATGATAATACTTTGTCTTTATGTGAGTTCTCTAAATATAGGAACCAACAATTGTATTTAAACAGGTTTTCTAAGTTAAATGTAACAACAATGAAATAGAAGTAATGACAACAGTAAACAAGCTTAAGAAATGTACTTTGCTAAGGTAATTGAACAAACACTTGAGCATATATTGATAGTAACTTGCCTTGTACAAATTCTGGGTTTTTCTAAGGTGGTTGGTAGGCTGATATAGACTGCAAACAATGGCTATAACAGTGAATTATCAACGGTAATTAAGTGGTTGTTAGTATCTCTAAGTTAGGTTAGTTAACTAGTTAAAGTTAGTAGGATAATCAAGTAGGAAACGATTTGGAGTTTGAGTTTGAAGATACCTATCAAAGAGTGAGGTTTGACTAGTCCCTTTCTAATGGTAGTGGATTCAAGTAGGCAACTTCCTTTAAGGCTGCTAACAAGTGATTTTACACATAATCCAAAAGGGAGAAAGACCTAGGAGGTTAACACCTTAAGTCCTCCCAAGTTTGAACTTAAGAAGTGAGGAAGCTAGGGTGTAGGAACTTCTAGGCCCTAGCACCTCCTTTTTCGATATTTATGGATGAAAAGTAATTTACACAATAACCAAGTATAGGCCTCTAAAGCACTATCACCTTAGGGCCCTCGGGTTTCACTAGTTACTAGATCAATTCAATAAAGCTAGGAAATTGAAAAGCAAAAAATTTAGCACTTTAAGTTTCTTACTTCAAGCATTAATTAAAACATGCAATTTCATAATATTGTATGACAAAGAAAACCATTAACATAACCATTTACAATGAAAAAGTAAAAATCTACTTACTTGCACCAAGAATAATCATGTAAAACCATGAAATATTTCTACAAAACTTCATAAAATTTGTCCAAGTGCCAAAAGCACACCTTAAAAGAGTAGATCCCTCCTATTTCAGCCAATAACCCTTAGTATGGTGAAAGTTTCATACCTTCACTTTTTGTAACACCCCTGTTTCCCCCAACTTGTAATTAATCATTAATCATAATCACCATGCTATGGCATGGGACCAATGTCAATGTATTATTGTTTGAATTGCAAAACACTGGTTGTGGGGGCAAAGACTTAAAAGTACTAGCCATGATATCATTAGAGGAAATAATGTGAAAACTATAAGAGAGGGTTATTTATATCAAATGACCCCAAATTTCCCTTGTTGAGGATAACAAACCTCCTCATGTTCCCAAGGAGGAATCAGTTAATGAAGAAAGGTCTGGTGGTTGAACCATCAACCACCCCCATGATTGGAAGCATGGTCTAGCTGCAGAAGGTCAGCCCAAAGTACCACAAGGTCCTGCAGACCTAGACTGACCCAAGTTTCCTTCTAACATAAGGAACGGGATAGGAAGGATAACCTTATCAAGGAAGGATGTGTGTGCAAGGCATAAAAAGAATAAAAGGGAAGAGAAGAGAACACATGGAGCTCTCTAGTGGAGAACTAGACCTGAGAAGAAGGCCACGAACTTGATGCTGAGGAAGCATCTGATAAACCTCACAGAAGCTATGAAATAGAAAGGACCTTTGAGAATTGGCATAAATTCCCTAGTGATATCATGGCTTGGCATGAGGGTGGCCAGAGCGCTAAAAATAAATTCCTCTGAGCCTATGGTTGGGTGGAAAGGCGGACACCCACATTCAGTTAGTTGGCTTCAACCTGTAATAGATAAGTTCTCTCCTATCCTGTGTAATTGGACTGTAACTATAGATTAAAGTTGGATATCCTATGAATGTTGCAGGGATGTGCATGTTTGCTTGATGGATAGATTGTATCCCTTTATCTTTGCTTGATTGTATAGTTAAGCAAGTAAGGAACTATATGGTTTTTATATGTAAATGCTCAAGCCCTGTAGTGGCTCAAGTTTAAGTAAATGAACTATGAGTTCATCGACCTTAGACATAGTTTCCCCGCATTCATATCAATACTCACAGTTGTTTGAGTCTCCTAGGAAAAGGGAGTTTGTTAAGATGAGGAGAAAGAGTGCAAAGCACGTGCCAATGCCTAAGTCCTTCAGAAGTGATGAAACTAGGAAAGGATAGCGAGATTTAAGTCTCGAAAGGGAGATCCTTTCATTTGGAAAGATGTGTGAATGAGATCTGTTTGGGAGGACCTAAGGTCTATCATGACCATTCGATTTGGAGAAGGAGAACATGTGTTAACTCCTTGACTCCTTTAGTCTTTGCCAGTTCGACGAACTTTTGTATTCGTCATAAGGGGTATGGTGTTGGACTACTGAGAGGGGGGGTGAATCAGTAATAATGTAATTATAATCCTTTTTCTTCAAATGTTATATCGATGTAGAATTATTATCCAATAATGAGCAGTAAGAAATAAACAATCACACATATACACAGTACACCAGTGTTTTACGTGGAAACCCAAATTGGGAGAAAACCACGGAATGCTTTTTCTTATATGTCTTGAAGAATTGCATTCATTGGAAGCACCATCTTCCTTTGTTTTTCAGCTGTAACTGGAAGGAAGCTACAACTTGAGAGAAGCTCCAACTCCCCAATTCTCTGGCTACAACCAAAAGGAGGCTACAACCCCTTATGTTCTCCAGCTACAACCGGAAGGTGGCTACAACCACCTATGCTTTCCCCGTCCTGCCACCGTGAAGTAGAAGTAGAATGATGGAACCACTATTACACTATCACTGTGAGATATACCACTGTAAACCTATACCAATAAATCTGAACCATGCATCAACCTGTACCTCAACCTGTATTCAACCTGTACCATAAACAAGTGCATCAACCATGCACCAACCTGTGATCAACCTGTACTAGTAATGTGTCAACTACTAATCAACTATGAATCATCAATATGTACCAACATCATCAACTATACACCTCATGTGCACCAACTCATCAACTGCTTGTCTCAACCATGTACTCAACATGTACCACAACCAAAGTCCCTCATCAATTTCATCATCCAAATCTGATTTGTAGCTCTGTAATAGACTTGGTGTATATTATCACATTCCTGCAAACCTTCCTTAAACTTAAAAACAAGAGACTAGCATTTTCATCAAACTTTTCTTTAGTCTCACATGCCTAGTTTTGGATTAGTCAACAACCCTAACTTGAAGTAATCATAAATTTACACCTGTAATGTATAAAGATATGAAACTGATACACAATGTTTGTCAGTGTGTTTTATGCAATCAATCCAAGTTTCACTACTTGGAACCTCAAATAAAATGAGTTATAGAAAAAATGACATACCTTGCTGAATTCTGGATTATTCTAGAGAGAGACCTTGTAGAGCGTGCCCCGCACAAAATATTTGATGAATTGATATGAAACTATTAAAAAGAATACTAAATATAGTACCATAACCAAGACATTTGGTCTCACTGAATCTGGATCTGTTATGAAGAAGTTATGACGTTTTTACCCGAAACACTTGATTTTGACTAGTTTCAGGACTGGCCACAAACCCTATTTTCCACGGAGTGTAACTCTGAAAATACAATGACCCACAAGCTGAATAGTTTACCACAGATACTTGGATATGTTTTCTCACTTTCATA
>JZKD02S1455130.1:143776-158145 GCA_000966675.3 Picea glauca
AACCAAGATGTGGTATTTAGAGAAATGAAGGATGTTGTTAAACAGGAAGTCCTACCAAGTAAGGAAGAACCAGAGAAAATAGAGTTTGATTTAAATGATGATGAATCAAACTCTACAGAAGAACATGAATAAGAAGAAGAAGATCCTCATACTCCAGTATTGAGGAGATCAGATCGAGAAAGAAGGCTATCGAAAAGGTATAGTCCATTTGATTTCCGTTCAAATTTTTCTTTGTTTATTACTGATGATGATCCTAGAACTGTCAGGGAGGCAGTGGATTCAGAGGATGGAAATCTCTAGAAAAGGGCCATGGAAGAAGAAATGGAATCTTTGGATAAGAATGAGGCTTGGGATCTAGTGGAGTTTCCAACTAGAAGAAATCCCATTGGCAGTAAATGGGTATTTAAAAAGAATTTGAATGCAAAAGGAAAGGTGGAGAAATACAAAGCTCAGTTAGTAGCAAAGGGTTATTCCCAGGTTGAGGGAATTGATTTTGGTGAGATTTTTTCTCCTGTTGCCAAGTTAACCTCCATAAGATTTCTATTATTTGTTGCTGCTGCATTTGATTTTGAAATAGAACAAATGGATGTGAATACAACATCCATTCATGGGGATCTGGAAGAATAAATCTTTATGAAGCAACCAGAAGGTTATGTTTTGAAGGGAAAGAAGGAATTGGTATGCAAGCTGAAAAAGTCCCTGTATGGTTTAAAACAATCACCAAGAATGTGGTATCAAAAATTTGATACTTATATGATGGGACTTGGCTTCACAAGAAGCAAAGAATAACATTGTGTGTATTTTAAATTAATTGGTGATCATTTGATTTATTTGGTCTTATATTTGGATGACATGTTGCTGATAGGAAACAACAAGGAGATTATCCAGGATGTGAAAACTCAGTTGTCCTCTAAATTTGACACGAAGGATCTTGGTGCTTCAAATTTCATTTTGGCAATGGAAATTAAAAGAGATTAGAAAAGGAGGAAACTCTGGTTAAATCGGAGAAAATATACTGAGACAATATTGCAGAGGTTTAATATGCAGGAATGTAAACTGGTCAAGGTTCCTATTCTTGTTGGTGTAAAGTTATATGTGGATCAGTGTCCCAAGACACGTGAAGAAGAGGATGATATGTCTCATGTTCCATATGCAAGTGTAGTTGGAAGTTTGATGTATGCAATGGTCTGTACTAGACCGTACATTGCACATGCAATGGGAGTTTTGAGCAAGTATATGTGAAAACCAGGGAAGGAGCATTAAACAACATAAAAAAGGGTTTTCAGGTATTTGTGTGGCACTGCTAGCTATGGATTGTTCTACGAAGGAAGACCGGGATTGGATAGAGTAGTGGATATACATGTCTTTGTGGATGCAGACTAGGTTGGAGATTTGGATCATAGGAGATCTACAAGAGGGTATGTGTTTAACCTGTTTGGAGGAGCAATAAGTTGGATGAGAAAAAGACAGGTTGTAGTGGCACTTTCAACTACAGAAGTTGAATACATGGCATCCACTCATGCAAGTAAGGAATCAATATGGTTACAAATATTGTGTTCATTTATTGGGTTGCTACAACAAGATGTAAGGATAGAGTGTGACAGTCATAGTGCATTTTTTCTGGCGAAGAACCCTACTTATCATTCAAAGACAAAGAACATTGATGTCCAATATCACTTTGTGAGAGACATGATTGAATAAAAGAAAGTATCACTGATGAAGGTGGACACTTTGAATAATGTTGCAGACTCATTAACAAAATCTGTGAGCACTAAGAAGTTCTCTTGGTGTAGAGGATCCATGGGCATTGTTGCCCTGGATTGTTGACTATGTAACCCTGTAACCCCCTGTATGCAAAGAAAAAAAAAAGTGGGAAAATGTTGGGTATGTGTTATATTCTTTGTATGTGTAGCAGTGTCAAAGAGTATGTGTCGGGCATGTAGGGATTCGGGGGCAGCGCCCCCGAATTTTTTTTTTCTGGATCTGGACCACATTATATTTAGGTGGTTCTTCGGCACATGGTTTCTTTGTCAATGGTTTTCTATTTCTGGTTAAGGAATTAGGGTTTTGGACTAATCCAGTTCATTGGGTTACTGTTTTGGATGTCGCTGGCTCCTATATGTATTTTGTATTGTAAACATTGTAACACAATGAATGAATATAAAATATGTTGGTTTTCCCAGTTTGGGTTTCCAGAGGAAAAATCTTTGTGTAATGTTTGTATTTGCCATTGCATATTTTCTGTTCTTTTTTGAATATCTGTTTACAGTAGATATTGTACAAGGTTAGAATTTACATGTTTTACAGTCATAAGATTTGGTTACCAAGGATAAGATGAGCTTGTGGAGAATATTACTGCCAAACATAAATTTTCTGCATAAATTCCTTGAGTAGAAGGATGTAGATTAAAATACAGTTGGGATTTTACCCAACGAGATTGAATCATGCTAGACTGTGGCAAAGGAAGCCTATCATTTCTTTGTGAAATGATAGTTGATTATACAAGAGTTGGATTATGTTGATGGGCACTAATATAAAGACTTGGATGTGAACGGATGGAAAAGATCCGTAGCAACAATAATTATTGATTTAATGAAGGGTTAAACCTTGTATATGTGTATAATCCCTCATGATTAGAGGAATGAGTGTGGTGACCATTCTCTGAAAAGGGAGAGCATGCGCAGCTTTTGGGTTTTGAAGGGAATCGAGAAACCAATTTTGTTTCTATGTACATAAATTGTTGGGTAGGGTTTTTATCTAATCAAGTTGATAAACAAAGCTATAGAAATATAGAGTGATTGAGTGATAAATCACAATAGCCTCCCTTGCTTGGTGGATAGGAAATTGATTATCCATAATTATTATGGGAGGAGGAGAGTGGCCTCCATCCCTAACTGTTGCTAAACAGAAGGAAGAATTCTAGGTGTAATGGTTAAGACTGATTTTGACCTCAAGACACTTTGGATTTTTGAACTAGAATACTTAGTAAGTAACATAACTCGAAATTGCATTTGGGCTTTAAGGGAATAGTCCAAATGTTATTAGACATTAAAAATTTATTATAATTAAGGTAAAATGGTTGATTAAATGTTGATCTTGAATGTGKTAAAGGAAGTGTTGGGGMACTTCTAGAAGCCTAATGGGTCATATTGACATCYAGTGGTGGATTGTAGCCATATAGATATAGTTGTACCCTAGTGAAGGGAATMTAGAAAAAGATTTCCTTGATTGGAAGGTTTGTTGATCAAGACCAGTTGGAARCTAGATTGGTTGTTTTATCACCTTGGGAATGGTTATAATTGCCCATATTGTATTTATGAGTGGGAAATGTTTTCATGAAATTTGAGGCAAGAGTGTTTTCTTTCTAGTTGTTATCGCATGGAAAGGGAAACATAGTTATGACTATGTTTTTTAAACTGTCAGGTGGATATATTGTGAATGACTGCAATCTCTCAACTAAGAGGGAAGCGTAGTGTTGAGTGTCCCTATGAGTCTTTTCATAAGGATGAAAACAATATCCTTGGAGGAGGATCTGGAAGTCTAATATGTCCATGTGCATGTATGACATGGAAAGGGTGAAAGAAATGAACTTGCATGATGAATGTTTGGCTAGGTGTGTATGTGTTTGAATGCATGGTTTAATGCATTTTGAGGCTTCTTGACATGAAGACTGATATTAATACCAATTAGGTAGGAAATATATTAAATGTGCAAGTGATGCACATGCATTATGTAAGGATAAATATATACTAAAGGCACAATATGGTTGCCTTGATGAGTGATATGTAAGGCAAGAATTGCAGTTTCCAAGATTAAGTGAATACCATGGATGCATGGTTGACTCCATTTTGAAGAGTCATGAAATTTTTGTTTTGAATGATAGCTTAAGGGGAATGTGATCCATTCCCTCAACAAAGAGTAGTATAAATAGAAGAAAGAGTGGATGAGCAAGGATGCTCTGTTGTCATGATAAGAGGCAAATGATTCTTCCTTTGAGGGTCACATGAGAATGATTGTGAACAATAATGAGTTGACTAATTTTAAAATAGAGATGTAGGTGGGTTTTGAAATATACCTATGGCAACTACACATGGGCTTATGATTATTCATATGGTTAAGCACATCATGGATGTAAGTTAACAAAACCAGAATATATGTGGATACACAATTTGGACACATGACAAAGATGCATGTTTATATTCCTTATGAAATATTCGGTACCCAGCTAAAGCCAACTCAAGGTTAAGGCTATCATAGATAGTGAAGGATATGTAAAAAGGAAGTTGCATGCTGAAGCAGTTCCCTGTGGAGGAACTATGTGAAGATTCTATTAGGAGATCATAGTCACAACCTTATTGACTGTTGAGAATTAAGCAACGAGCTACAAGGTTGTATATATATATAGATAAGAATCATGGATTACATTTTGAAAAACATCATGTAATGAATAGAAGACTAATAATGAATCTTGACCATTTGGATAACCGAATGGTAACATGCAGGATGCATAGGTTCATGATTCATTATGGACAAAAGGATTTTCTATTAAAGCATGTTGATGTATCCTAAGAGTTAGGATGAGTGTAACCGACGCTGCTCAAGAAAAGAGAAGAAATATCACAATAAGAAGTAGATTGCATAAGTAAAGGGGGAGAAAAGGAGGAATACTTTTATCACCCTAAGAACCCTGAATTGTGTAACAGAGTCATAGGATTAAAAGAGCAGTTGTGGAAACCAGTACAACTAGTAAAAGGAAAATAAACCCCCTGAGTATGATTAAATGAATAAATGAATAAATGAGTATGCTTGACTGGATAGGCTTGGTTGAAGCCATGATTAATAAAAGGCAGTGAGGCCTTAGAGATAACTCAACTGGGTTGAAAATTCCCTGGCGGTGTAGAAAGAATTGGAAGAAGGGGAGAGCCTTCAATTATTTTCTTGCTAAGTATTGTGTTTTCTCTGAGATGAGAAAGCTTGTATGCTGATGAAAGTAAAAGGTTTTGACACCATAGTGACGATGGTTGTATTGATGTAGAAAAAATTGAGATTTGTTTGTGTTGCTCTCATGGAAACATTAAGGATAATGTGATGAAGTGCATAAAGATATGATAGGACATGTCTGAAAATGTTTTATTGCCTTAATGTTATGCACGAAATTTTGAAAGGTAGTTGTATGCCATGGATTCCCAAGTAGAGTATGATTTAGGAAGAAAACCCTGATCGAATCAGGTTAATCAAGGACCTAACATAAGAAATGAGTGTGAGTCATTCATCGAAGAGAAAATCAATCTCAGACATCAGATCAACTTCAATATACAATGGAGTTAACGAATCAAACATAGTCATTCAGTTAGATTGACGATAGGGGATCATTGTGGAATGTGAAGGAAAAATTAACAAATGTACTAGTTCACGGTTTGTAATCAACCAACACCGTTGATCTTGTCGGGGTGGAGGATCAATGACCCCAATTAAAAGAGTCAGGAGAGCACTTTTCAGATTGCGTAGGTTGAACTCTCCGCTAAAGAGTCAGCATATTGGGGTTCCACAATCGCTATGAACCGCCAATATGTGAACGATCGGGGGTGAACCTACAAGGAACCCACACGTTAATGCCATGTAAACATGTACTGTGATTGGGTTCTATGGTTGAATTTAGAAAATCGAAGCTCCGAGTTCTCTGTCAAACACTTATGTGTTGGAATTATTATTATCTGGAAATCATGTGGTTTAAAATCGATTGAGGGCTAAGATCGATGGCCCATGATCATTGCAAAGATTGCATATGCACATGGGTTAACATCGAGACCTGTAACCATAATTTTAACTCAATATAGAATTGTTTTGAGTTTGGGATCCAATCATACATCGGATGACCTATATTCATTGCGGAGATCAGGAGGACATTTAAACCACGAGCTAGTTTAGGTTCCGCAATCCCTTTGCACTGTTGGATATGGGGGAAGACAGATCTACACCATTGATTTGAAGACAAGGGATTAGGCTAGGATCATAGTGCCTAGATACAAGAGCTGAAAGGATAGTGCCTGCAAATATTAGAGCTGAGTTCACAACTCTCGGTCGCATGGAGAGGAAACAAAGATCCTTCGGGCCAGTCAAGGAAGATAGAGTTTAGCACTCTCTGTTAGACTATGGTTGCGGGGAATGGTTCTATGGGAATAAAGGTGCTCATAGTTATCACATTGCATGGAATTGCTTCTAGGAAAGCATGTTTGGATAAAGGGAAGACAATGGACCTTCCATTGAGGAAGGAGGACCTTCTGAAATTTTACTTACATTGTATGGGTGTCAAAGAAAAGTAGATTTGGGTGGCCATGAGTGTGGGTACCTTGGTTACTAACGAAGAAATAATGCTTGGGTGCATTCAAGAGAAACTTATAGTTTCATATGTGCCAACTTGGGATCATGATCAACCTGTAGCAAGAAGCACAGTCTGGCTGCAATAATGAAAGAAGATGAATAATCCATATGGTGAAGAGCTTGGCTAAGCTCCAACATACCATGGAAAATTTATTGTCATAAAATGTGGAAAACTTGAAATCAATGCAAGGGTGTAGTGGGTATGAAGGTGGCCATGAATGTTGGCACATTCATTAAAGTCGATTGATATCTGAATTACATTTTGAAAATTTGGTAGGTTGAAATGATGCATAGGCAAGGGATGATGTTTCCTTCCATGTTTTGAAATTGTTAGAATGCACAAGTTAAGAAAGGTTGTGATGACATTTTAAATGTGGTGAGAATATATATATATATATATATATATATATACATGAGAAACTAACAATTTTTTTCACTGTGTAAAGAATGAATTGTAGGAAGAAAGAGTCTTCGATATGGAAGTATTGTAAGCCCATAAGGAAGACCAATTGATTGTTGAGCTAAACTTCTATGGGGAGGAAAGTCCCATGCTTGTGAATCTGTTCTTTATGTGGAACAACTCTGGAAAAACAAAATGTGGAATTGGAAATCTGTAGGTTACAAATTTGCAATAAAATTTTGAAATTCATAATTTATGATGATGTCTCATGAATTTTGTATACATGTGATAGAGGTGAGAAGAAAAGATCTATCCAAAAAGGACAAATGAAGGATGTCAAACTGAAAAGCATGAAAAATGGCTATTGTTGAGCCATGAGAACCCCATGGTAATCCATGATCACTTGGAATATGTTGTGTTGAGTTAACACAAGCCGAAGGGTTTCCTCGACAGAGAAAGTCTGAGGGACGCCTCAAATGTAAGTCTCAATGAAGTATCTATAACTCTTGTTTTGTGAGAAAGTATTGTCAAGGAAATATGGATCGATCGAGGGACCATATAGCAAAGAAGGGGATGCATAAGCCTGGGCCTGGAGGATGAGTGACCGTAAGGAAGAGGAGACTTTGATAATTCTTATAAACTATTGATTGGGATCATGCACACAATGGATATGTCAAGGAAAAATAGTGAGCCCAGATAACAAGACAACCATGTGGATGAAAATATACGAATTGCACAGATAAGTATTGCGCTAGATTATGAAATTTTCCTCTTGAATTTT
Source organism: Picea glauca (assembly GCA_000966675.3). NCBI lineage: Eukaryota > Viridiplantae > Streptophyta > Pinopsida > Pinales > Pinaceae > Picea > Picea glauca. The sequence goes on from JZKD02S1455130.1 coordinate 151,339, forward strand.
GAACAATGGTAAATTGTTCTTGCATGAGACTATGATTAATGTGCTTGTTGTCCAAGAATTTTTTAAGGCGGGAGAAGAAGGCCAAGAGGTTGAAAAGGAAATGACCAAGAAAGAGGGTCAAGACTTTTGAAGTAGTGGAATGAGAAAGGTTTGACATCTGTTACTGAGAAAGAACACCGAGGACGATGTTCCTTTTAAGGGGGAAGGGATTGTAACACCCTTGTTTCCCCCAGCTTGTAATTAATCATTAATCATAATCACCATGCTATGAAATAGGAAAAATGTAAATGTATTATTCTTTGAATTGCAAACAAATGAATGTGGGGTCGAAGCCTTGAAAGTAATGGCCATGATATCACTAGAGGAAAGAATGTGAAAACTATAAGAGAGGGTTCATTATATCGAATGATACCAAATTTCCCTTGTTGAGGATAAAAAAGCTCCTCTGGTTCCCAAGGAGGAATCGGATAATGAAGAAAGGACCGGTGGTTGATCCATCAACCACCCCCATGAATGGAAGCATGGTCTAGCTGCAGAAGGTTAGCCTGAAGTACCACAGGGTCCTGTAGACCCAGACTGACCCAAGTTTCCTTCTAATAGAAGGAACGTGATAGGAAGGATGTGCATGCAAGGAATAAAAAGAATAAAAGGGAAAGAAGAGAACACAAAGAGCTCTCTAGAGGAGAACAAGACCTGAGTAGAAGGCCGTAAGATTGATGTTGAGGAAGCATATGATAAAACTCACAGAAGCTGTGAAAGAGAAAGGACCTTTGAGAACTGGCATAAATTCCCTAGTGATATCATGGCTTGGCACAGGGGTGGCCAAAGAACTAAGAATAAATTCCTCTTAGCCTATGGTTGGGTCGAAAGGAAGACACCCGCAGTAAGTTAGTTGGTTGTAACTCGTAATAGATAAGTGTTCTCATATCCTATGTAATTGGACTGTAACTGTAAATTTAAGTTGGATATCCTATGAATGTTGCGAGGATGTGCATGTTTTCTTGATGCCTAGATTGTATCCCTTTATCTTTGCTTGATTGTATAGTTAAGAAAGTAAGGAACTATATGGTTTGTATATGTAACTGCTCGAGCCCTGTAGTGGATCAAGTTTAACCATATGAACTGTGAGTTTGTCGACCTTGGACATAGTTTCCCCGTATGCATGTCGATACTCCTAGTTATTTGAGTTTGCTGGGAAAAAGGGAGTTTTTTAAGCTTATGAGAAAGAGTGCAAAGCACGCGCTAGTGCCTAATTCCTTCAGAACTCATGAAACTCAAGAAGGATAGCGAGATTTAATTATCGAAAAGGAAGATCCTTTCATTTGGAAAGATGAGCGAACGAGATGCATTCGAGAGGACCCAAGGTCTATAATGACGGTTGGATTTGGAGAATGAGCGTAGGTGTTAACTCCTCGACTCCTTCAGTATTCACATGTTCAACAAACTTTGGTATTCGTCATAAGGGAGACAGATCCTACGAAGTCCCAGAGCCCGAAGTTAATATGGGTTGTAGATAAGAGGATTCACGAGAACTATAACAACCGTCAAACCTATTGGCATGTTTACAGACAGGTGTGCTTGTCATTGATGGCAAGATTAAAGTATGTAGCAATGGAAAAACAGGGACTACGTAAGCTCAGGAGGATAAGTGCAGAGGTGCACGCAGAGTATGCTTGATCATTTGATGGAAAATTGTCAGGCAAGGAAGATCAGGGACAAATTGATCTGACTCCATTTTGGAGTTTTGGATACCGGGAGGTGGAAGTGTCGAAACACTTCACCACAAGAGTCCCGGAATCGCGAAATGCTAAATGCCAAAATCCTGAAAGCAGGAGACAGTTTTGGAAACCGAGAGTTGAAGTGTTGAAACACTTCACCACAGGAGTCCCGGAATCGTGAAATGCAAAATGCCGAAATCCCAAAAGTAGGAGACAGTTTCAGATACCGGGAGTTGGGGATGTCAAGAACTCTTACTACAAGAGACACAAAGTCACGAAATGTGAAATCGTGAAATAAACTTAGCCTTCAGATTGAAGTTTGATCTAGACCGTTGATCCAACTCCATTTCGGAGTTTCGGATACCGAGAGTTGGGGATGTCAAGAACTATTACTACAAGAGTCCCGAAGTTGCGAAGTGCGAAATGACAAAAAGCCGATCTAAATCCTTTTCGGTGTTTCACAGACCGAGACTTGGAAATGTCGAGAACATTCACATAAAGAATTCTGAAATCGTGATATGCGAAATCCCGAAGTGATCTGGGTCGATAGATCTAGGAGGAGAATGTGGAAGACGGCGTCAGAAAGGATAGGTGGAAGACTATGGCACGTGGCACGATCAGAGAATGACAAGTGTCAAGTTGATTTGGCATTTCAAGCCACTGGAAATCACAATTCTAAGTGACACGTGATAGCCACTTGGGTCACGACACATCATTGAGTGATGCAAGACTGACCTCACTCCGAGAGTTTTTGCTTCGGGAGTTTTAACTCCATCACTCCCCTAAAGTCCCGAAGGTTGAATTCCAGGGGCAGAGGATAGTTGTCCGATCACCATGCATCGAGGACCGTTGATATGGATATTGAAGCGCTTGTGTGATTGGAGAGTGGTCATATTCTGGTGGTCACATCATCGAAGAACTATAGAATAGAGCTCAAAGTAGCAAGCTCCATTTTGGTGTTTCGGGGATCGGGACTTGGAGTGTAAAGAAATCCTCACATCAAGGATGTCGAAATGCCGAATTGCGAAATCGTGAAAGTGCTTTATGGATAAGTGCTCGGTCACCGATGGTGGTCACATTGTCGAAGAGCTGTAGAGAAAATCTTGAAGCAGAAAGCTCCATTTCGGAGTTTCGGAGATCGCAACTTGGAGAGTCGAGATGCCTCACAACAAGATTTCCGAATTGTCGAAATGTCGAAATGAAAAACACGTTTTGGCTCAGCCTGTGGTCATAGCCATTGGTCACATTGGCAGAAGATGGAGGAAGGAGCTAGTGCAACCAAGCTCAATTTCAGAGTTTTGGGGATCAGTACGTGAAGCGTAAAGAAACCTTAACCACATGAATCCCGAAATGCCAAAATGCGAAATGGTGAATTAAACGCAAGACCCTACAAACTCGAGCCAACAGTGTAGGTGATTTTGAATATGATCAGAGGGATATTGTTGCACTTCACAGTGTAACTGCTAGAAACGACTGATGGTCTCTGCCAAAGCATGAGCTCGACTATGATGAAGAAGACAAAGAGTCTCAACTACCAGAGAGGCCAAGGAATCTCAGCATAACACCTAGTGATGATGGATCCATGGGTTTAACTGCCAAAGAAGCTAAAGAGTTTCTATGATGATCAGGTAGAGCACTCGACATGGAGAGAGCATGCAGAAGGATGGCGAGACATCATGCACAAGGTGCATAGAAACTATAAGTATGCTAAACAAAGAAGAGATGGGGGTTGTTGTTGTTGAGGGTGATTGACGTGTGAAGAAGGAGGAAAAGCACAACAACAGAAATGTACAGAAGGGGAATGGTGCATTGAAGGGACATGGCCCAAAGAACATAAAAGGCAAAAGAACAAAAAGCATGAGTGTGTAGAAGACACTGATGTAGACAGAGCAGTGCAGTGTAGCAGAACAATGATGAGACCAGTAAGCCATTGAAGAAATTTATATCACTGTAATAAGTCTTAATAGAAAAGATTTACATTTCAGGGTGGTTGGGAGGCGCTAGGGAGGACTTTTATCCTCGAAATTTCAAGTGGGTGCTTGAACACAGGGATTTGTAGCTTCCATCTAGTTGCAGCCAAAGAAAACAAGGGAGGCAGGGTGGTGCAAGGGAGAATTGTTGTTCTCTGTTGTACAGGTTGGTGCTTGTGTGACTAGGAGTTGGTGCTTCCCTCCAGTTGGAGCTGGCACATTTAGGGAGTTGGTGCTTCCTTCTAGTGGGTGCTAGAGAAACCAGGGAGTTGGTGATTCCTTCTAGTAGGTGCTAGAGAAAATAGAGAGTTGGTGCTCTCAGCAAGTTGCATCTTGCAATACATAGGTTGTAGCCTCACAATGAGTTGGATCTCATATGTATGATAATGTACAAAATGTAAAGATTACTTATCATATAAATAAGAAGAGGTTTTTACCCTTTATGGGTTTCCTCAGGAAATATCTGTCTCTGTAGATTTCATATGTGACAATGATGTTGAATGTTCTATTGCTTACTTTCCTGCATTATTGTGATTGTCATTAAGTGCTCTTCAAAGAATTTAAAATAAGCATAAGTGTTTAAGCATGGTAACAAATGATTCAGTCCCTCTCTCAGTTGTCCAACAAAATATACAATGTGGTCAAGCTGGGATTGACTGCTTGATGCGGATAGGGGTGTTGTAATGTCAAAACAACCCAAAGGATAGATTTTTGAAGTAATGTGGACTGTGGATCTAAGGATCCTTTGGGATCCCTCTCAGTCATCACTATAGAGGGGATGTGTGGCGCTAGATCCTTTAGTCCGGATATTGAGAACTCTAGGGAATTTGAGGTGTGGTGTGTCAAGAAGTTCCGAAGCCTGAAGTAGTGAGAGTCGTCGATTCGAGCACTCCTTGGGACTTTTCAAAACCATCAGATCTGGGTCGTGGTCAGCCCGACGCTAACCAACTATGGGAGAAAAGAGGAGTTTTCATTGCAAAGCTCCCAAAGGCCAGAGTCGCGAAGTAACATTAGTTGTGGATCTATGGATCCACGTGGACAGATATCGACCATGATATTTGAGGGATGATAGAAAGTTGTCATTCTGGTGTGACATGGAAATCCGACGTCACTAGAGTGACATGGACCCACGATTTATGTTCCATGCGTCACCTCAATCTGTGCTTTTTGTAGACCCTATATGCCTATTGGAACGTGACATGTTTCACCCTTGTCCCTTCTATGTGTCAGCCCCTGGTACGTGCCCGCCTAGCCAAAGTGGTTGGTGAAGTGACTGGAACTCCAGGAGTTCGGGACCTCAGGACTCAAGATGATTTGGGGTGTAGCGAACTCCAGGAGTCTAGGACTTCAGGACTCCAAAGGATTTGGGGTGTAGCATAATAGAGGGAGCCAAAAGGACCGAAGGTCGGAACAACATGGAAAGCTTACGGGACTTCAAGAGTTTTGGAATCAGGAAGGTCTCATGCATAGACACTAAGGAGGCGTTCATTGCTGAAGCACTGAAGCACTGAAGTTCCTGTTGGCCTTCATGTTAGATGCCTACGTGTTAGACGAAGATTGAGTCCAGTCATGGGATCGAATGGTGGATGGACTTACACCTTAGATGAAGGAACCTAGGGACAATATGTGTGAGGTGAATTCACTTGGAATCCACGTGGCTCTCAACCAATGAATTCCTGAAGAACTTTGGAAATCCATAACTTGTAACCCAAAGCTCATATTTTATCCTGGTAGCAGTCATTAGAATGCTATGGGTAAGTATAAGAGAATGAAGAACTCATACATAGGATTTGAGATGTTAAGGAGAGGGAAATTTTGATGCCCCATCCCTAGGAAAGTTACTCAGGGGTTGGGTGTGTTACACTCTCCCAAGTGAGATTTATCATGAAAAATAATGTTACTTTATGTTTATTTATACAAAAATTTGACCTTTAATTATTTTACGTCAAAATATAATGGCCGACCTAGCCAATTTACTACAAAATTACATTTTTACAAAAATAAATTCAATTTGTATCTAAATAGGCCTACAAAGGGGATGTCATTCCCTCCTAGGGTGACATTGGGCCTCAAGTGTGGGATGTTGGGAAAAGGAGATGAAACGTTGGGCCTCCAAAGGACTTAAATTTTCCCATACATGCCAATAGCCTCATGAATGCCTCCAAGGTGACAACCCTAACTTACAAGTGACGTCTAAGGTTGCACAGGTGATGTCTAAGAACTCCAAAGGCCAACGTTAAGGTGGTAGGAGAATGAGACCTTAGGTCTAGGTCTTCCAAAGTACCTCCAAATGCAACGTCCTTCCTTCATCTAGTGCAAGCCTTCAATCTCTTATTACCATTGGCTAGGGTTTCAACATCCATCTATGGGATTTGAGCCCCCATGAAGGTTTGAGCTAATCATTCCCTCATGTGTACTTATACACCGAGAAAGTTCCCGTAGAAACAACAAGTATGCCCTCCAGGGGTTCATAACTCACAAGGATCGTAGCATGTAAATCACATCCAATAATTAAATTACCAAAACATGTGCATCAAACCCCCCTTAACCCCAAACACATGCTCAAATACGTTATGAAATTTGACAAGTTTGGGGTGTCCTATTGGGCTAGCCTATTTTAAGTTTGGGGTGTTTCCCAGGTGGAATCTAGTCTTATTCATATACATGTATGAGCTGGCATGGGGTGCATGTGATAACAGGGAAATGTAGAGTCTTTCCTATGGGTTCCTTTGTGGAGGGTGAGCTACACCTTATCATGGATGCAATTGTTTCCTATCCCATTCATCATATTTTATTCTTAGCTTTATTTCTTTTGATATTTTTCTCTTGTGCTTCAAGGGAATAGCTGATGGCCATTTTCCTATCTTGATGACCAAAGGTGACAACATTATCTACAAACATTTCATGTAAATGAGAAGGTTGAATCGTAATGAGACCCCATTTCTCTTGGCTATGCCACCAAGAGCCACTACCCTGGTTTGGTGACCAGATGAGTGGTAATTTCATACTGCTACATGCCCATGGTCATAATAGGTCAGCTCATGATGAGACCTCATATCCATCTGCTAGTACCTTGAGTGTTTATGTTATCTTGTGGGTCCCCTTTTCTTAATGAGAAT
>JZKD02S1455131.1:0-10931 GCA_000966675.3 Picea glauca
CACTTTGCCGAGGAGAGCCCTCAGGTGTACTTGTAGGCAAGGGTTGAGAACCGTCCAGATGCTCTGGAGATAAACCCTGCATTCTACGTGAACGACGTGGAGGAGCTATTGTAAACCTGTGACAAACTTCACAAAGAAAATCCTATGGTCAACTTTGAGAAACAAACAACACGCGCTAGTAAACAAAATCTAGGAAGAAACACCAAGCAAACAAGACCTTCTAATTTGGAAGCCACTAGTTGGTGATGAAATCCAACATCGCAACAACGAGACGAGAAGGGGTGGGGCTAGGCTGGAAAAGTTACGCTGACAACCTGCTTAACGGACTTACACCCTGGTGCCATCTCCCACACATAATCGTGGGTATACCCGCCAAGGAGCCCAAGTGAGATTGGTCAACGTCAATTTCAGGTACCATGAAGACTTTCCCCTCCACAGTCACCTTAGGTAAGAACCTAGAAAGATAGGCCACTAAGGTCACTGCCAACAACAATAAACCCTGGGGGGACAGTCGATAGTCCGATCCACATGCAAGGGTAGGGTATCTAGCCCAAAATCAACTCAAAAGGCTTCCACTCATCATTGTGGGTATACCTCTGAGTGATCCCCGTAATATGTGAAATATCTACACTGATATCAACAAAGCGGGGTGAGTAACTCTGTCAATATCAATGCGACCTCGTGCTTGACCCTTGTGTGAGAAGGGCTTCCCAGGAAAAGATGTTGCAAATGGAATTTAACACTCCCTAACACAAGATGCTATAGTGTGTTTTGTGCTTTTGGAGAGTGTATCTCTCTTCCTACTCCAAAGCACTAGCCTAGATAAATGTTGGTGTAATAGAGCCCTAGCAAAGAGTTACTAGATAAATTTTACAATTGCGCAGTGTTATTAAGAGTTGTTGTTTACTCAAAGGAGACGAAGATGAAACTTATGTTGTATGACTCTAACCCAACAATGCATGGATGAAAATGAAATATATCACTTTTCGTTCAATGAATCCTATGTATCGGAGGGAAAGAGAAAGTTTTCCAGATCAACCTTGAACTACAATGCAAAACTTCCTTTAAAATGCAAATGCAACAAATCACGCATCAAATAACAATTCTCTATGCTTCTTTTTTTCAATAATTTCAACAATTTGATTTTCAATGTTTTTGAAGACGAAAAATATTTTTTGAAAGAAAAAAATTTGTTCACTTTTCAAAAAGGACCCTCACTATGCCAATGAGAGTACAGAAAATAAAAAACCAATGAACAAGCAATGATAAAAACCCAAATCGCTCTTTCAATGAAAAATAAAATAAAGAGCAAACCAATGTAGTCTTTTCAATCGCATAAGAAAAAAATGATCAAACCATAAGAAAATGATAAAGACCAAGAAAAATCAACTTTCAACTAATCATCGGTTCTTAACTAATCAAACACACTCAGATTCCAAAATCAGAGAGTATAGTTTTGCCAAGAAAAGTCAAGAAACGAAAGTCAAGACAAAAATGACAAGAAGAGCCTTGAAATCCTAAGACTGTTCATGCACGAAAATGAAGACAAGAAATTCACCAATCAATGGTCCAAGAAACCCTTATGAGGCACCTAAACTGACTTGGGCAGTTGAAGATGCCAAAACTTAAATCCAAATTTTTGAAAAAGTGAGTTTGTAGGCTGGCAATACTACACAGTGTGAGAATTAGGCATTCTTGTAGGTGGCCCTTGAGCAGAGTGCAAGAACCTCGCACTGAACCTAAAGGCAGAATGTGAACTCTAGATTCTCACAGGCTGTAATGTAGTGCAGTGAGAGAACCTCTGAAAGTAGTCATATTTTTGGAAAATGAAGCAAAATTTGAAAAGGCCTCTGGACTCAGAGGGTCTATTAGGATATCCTGAAGACTCAGAGATTGATAGGAAAGGAGAAAAGTAAACCAAGAGAAAATGGCCACAGAAAAATACCAAAAGCCACAAAGAAAATGGGATTGTTCCCCAGTTGAGTCGCCAATTTTGTTATTGGATTAATCGGTAGGTGCAAACACTAACAGATCTCCCTAGATCCACCTGGATCTAGAACAAAACAGGACACAACATGACTCTTTCCCTAAGTTTTGACCATTTAATTAACTAGGAGGCAAGAATGAATAACATACCTTATTATCGCTTCCTAGGGTTTATGTTGCTCCAGCTTCGCTCTGGTGCTCTCGTGAAGTTAAGACCAAGACAACGCAAACCAACCAAAGTGAAGATAGCAGAATATATTCAACAGTCAACCTATGTGTATGATCAAGGAATTATACAATAAAGTGGAAATAACTTTATGGGAAAGGGACATGCCACTATATCATATTAATTGAAAGTAAAGATTACAACCTGAGCCTTGATGTCGCAAACTTCCTTTCGATGGAACTTGGTTCTGACACACACACTTTCTCAATCCTTGCATGAAGAAGATCAAATCCTCTTGATAGACTTTCTAGAGTCTCCAAGCTACTTTTCAAGCTTAAGTCCTTCACACAATTCTTTCACCAATTCTCCAATGAATCTTGCTTAACCTTTTCCATGAGAATTCCCTCAATATATAGGAGAGAATGAATTAGTTACTTGGATAAGAATGATCCCACAATATCAGGGAATCTAGTACAAGGATAACCATTCAAATGCCAACCCATCCTTCTAGAAGATTCCCTTCTAGAAACATCAAGAATTCATCTTTTTCCATGCTTTAGGAAGAGTTCGCACCCCAACTATTCAACATAGTGCGAGAAGTTTGCACCCTAGCTTAAGGAAACCTGCGAGAATCAGGCATTCTCACACCCAAATATATAAGCAGCCTGCGAACCCTCTTTAAAAATGAGTTTCCTGGGAAGATATGAAACTAACTTTTCTCAGGAGAAAGTTCTTATGAAGAGCCTGAGTACACCATCATCAATACATCATCATGATGTCCAAAATCATGGGTAACAGACTCCCTTTCCAATGTACGTTGTGTCGTAGAACAGGACATCTCTGAAAGGATTTCTTTGGTAGATGTGAACCTTCGGTTGAGGAGGAGGCATCATAACTGGGCTTTAAAGACTCATTGTATATGGATGAAGAACCAGAGGGGCTGGGAGACTCAGCTAGCATAGAAAATTTAAGCATGGCTACTCCATAGGAAGTCGACATTGATTCTCTGCTAGGTAATTTACAATTTTACTAGCCTCGCTTCTTTCACAAACTCTCACTATGGGATTGAGATTTCCTATTAAACTCTTCTAATTCATTTGGGGATTCGAATGTCTTTTTAAAAAAAAAATAGGATTCGACAGTCCTTCCTATGTCCCATTCCTCGAGGTTAAACCTTCCTAGTACAACACCTACTGATACTGCTTCTGACGTTCCCTCTCCCAGTACTACACATATCACCTCTATCCCGATTATCTCCTCGACCCCACATCTGCCTACCTCCCATAATTCAACGGAATTGCCTTCTCTCATTGATCCACCATTTTTACCCCCTAGTCTGGAACCCATCTTCGACCCTTTGGATTCTTCACATTTCCCACCCTTGTCGGAGAGTTCTAGTCCTACTCCTCTGTAGACCTTTCGAGGGTTGGAACTTATACCTAATCCAGGCTTTGACCAAAGGGGAGAACATTTAGCTGAACGGGTGACTCAAGGAAAAGATTTACCTTGGTTGAGGACCCTGGGCACTAATTTATCACCTCTCAAGACAAGAAGTTCTCATAAGAAGCAAGACCTACCTCCTTTGTCTCCAGACATACCTTCTTCTTCTCGAGATTCGAGGGCGCTTAGAGTTAAAGCCTTGGCTCGAGGTCACCCATGATCCTTCTCACCTTGAATGTTAGAGGGGTGGGAGGTACCCTCAAACTAGCCTCCATGCACAGACTTCTCAATTATATTAAACCTGACATTATATTTCTCTAGGAGACTCTCATTGATGATGAAAAGGAAAGAAAAATTTTACTCCCACTTCATCCTACCTGGATGTTTAGTGCTGTGAGCTCGGTGGAGAATTTTGATGGACTTCTGGTGGCCTGGAACCCAAACATACTTGATCTCTTACCTTTTCATTGTGCAGGCGACATTCTCTTATCAGGTGTTCATTTACCATATAAAAGAGATCTTAATTTGATCAAATTTTATGGGCCGAATACAGGTCGAATAAATTTTTGGGGTCTTCTAGAAGCTAAGGGATTGTTGGACCTTAGTAATCTTATCATTGCAGGTGACCTAAATTTTTCTACCGGTTCTGATGAAATTTGGGGGGAAAAAGATTTATTGGATCCACAAGCAACTTTTTTCAGAGATTTGTTTACATCTCATCATTTAGTGGACGTCAAGCCACCTGAAGTGGTGCCTACTTGGCGCAATGAAAAACTAGGCTCATAACGTATTCAAAACAGACTGGACAGAGTCTTTGTATCTACTACTTTACTTAACCTTTCTACTTGTTTTTTATTGTGGGTTGATTTGCCTTTTATCTCCAACCATGCTCTTGTATTCCTACAACTTGATTTTGGCATTATTCTAATTGCATTTATTTTTTAATTTAATTCAGATCTCTTGAAAGATGAGCACTTCAACATCCTTGTCAGAGATTATTGGATTAGCAGACAGAATATTCCAGGAGAAGGGGCACAGACAAGATTGGTTGGAAAACTCAATTCTCTAAAAACAAAAGTCAAAAAGTGGATAGAAAAACAAAAGAAAAAGGAACATTTACTCTTGGATAACATTGAAGAAGAAATAACCAGGATCACAAATGAAATTCTAGAACTCCTCCCTCATACTGAACTTAATCCTCGTCTGATAGATCTTGAATTGAAAAGAAAAAGAATTTTGAAGCCAGAAGAGGAACTTTGGAGACTTAAAAGTTGGCCTACTTGGATCCATTCTGGAGATAAGAATACTACCTATTTTCATAGGTTTGGCAGCTTCAGAAGGAATAAAAAACATCTCTGGGAAGTAAAAGATGAATCAGATCAATTACATACTGGGCAGGAAGAAATTAAAAAAGAAGTCGTGAGACATTTCAACACCTTCTATAAAGACTCTAATAACTCTATTGTTGATCAAATTGCCTCAGTTCGCCTTTATCCAAGGATGACTACTGAAGAGGAGGTACATTGGATGGAAATCCCATGTACAAAAGATGAAATTCTAGAGGTACTATGGGGTTTAACCAAGGACAAGTGTCCTGGTCCAGACAGGTGGTCAATAGAGTTCTACATTTACCATTTTGATCTTCTAGTGGATGATTTATTATATGCAGTTGAAGAAACTAGATTAATTGGTTCGGTGAACGATCTATCAATTCAACTTTTTTAACTCTCATTCCTAAATTGAATGGGCCGACATATTTTAGTGACTTCCGTCTAATTGCGCTCTACAATCTTTGTTATAAGATCATCTCTAAAATAATAGCTAACTGTATCAGGCCCATTTTGTCCCGCTCAATTTCAGAAGAGCAGTTTGGCTTTTTAAAAGGAAGATAAATCACTGACGCCATTGGATCGGCTCAGGAATGCATTCACAGCATCAGAGAAAGAGGCTACAAGCATTGATCCTCAAAATTGATATGAAAAAAGCTTATGATTCCATAAGCTGGGACTATCTCAAATTGGTACTTCTTCAATGTGGTTTTGGCCTACATACAACCAAATGGATCATGGGTTGTGTCTCATCATCGACATTTGCAGTTCTCATAAATGGAGAATCTTCTGATTTCTTCATTAGTGGTAGGGGACTCAGACAGGGTTGTCCGCTCTCCCCATTACTTTTTACCTTAGTCATGGAAGGTTTGAGTTTGGCATTCGAGAATAAACAAAGAGAAGGATTGCTTATAGGCATCAATGTTTCAAGAGTAGTTATAATTCTACATCTTCTATTTGCAGATGATCTACTCATCTTGAACAAGGCTTCCCTATCTGAATGGAAAGTGATAAAAGATCTCTTGACTATCTTTTGCAGTGCATCTGGTTTACAGATTAATAACCAAAAATCATCATTCTATCAGAAATCATTATATGACCACTAGCTTTAAGTATCTTGGTTATATTTTGAAAGTAGACACTTACAGGGCAGAGGACTGGAACTGGATGTTGTTGAAATATGAAAACAAAATCAATCATTGGTGCAATTAGTGGTTATCTATGGGTGGCAGACTTGTTTTAGCAAAGGCGGTCTTAGAAAGCTAGTCGGTCTACTGGATGGCCTTGGCAAACATACCTACTTCGATTCTCCACCGTATCCGACAAATTGTTTTTAATTTTATGTGGAATGGAAAAAAAAACAAAAAAGGGCTTTCATCTGTGCAGCTGGCATCTTATAGCTACACCTAAGAGATTCGGGTGTTGGGGGCTAAGGAACCTTTTTAGCTTCAGTTAAGTTATGGCAGTTAAATCTCTCTGGCGGGCCTTAAAGGTGGATGGATTCTGGCATTGAGTCATTAAATCCAAATATTTCACATCTATATCTATCGAAAGTTGGCTCAGATTAGACTTGGTTTCTCGCTTTAGGGGCTCTCTGACTTGGAAATATCTCACCAAAACTTTTCATTTTCTAGTTCATGGTCTCTTTTGGCGCCCAGGTATAGGTTCCTCGATCCACATAGGGAAGGACCAGATTCTTGGATTGTGATTATCATCTTATTTGTCGAACGAATTGATTCAAGCACTTAATCACCATGGTATTCATTTTCTATTTCAGGCCTGTTGCTTACCATGACTGGGCTTTTTTGGTCATAATTGGCTCACTTGCACAGATTTGAACTTAGGAGGGTCACTTGCTACAGAGTGGTAGAATTATAGAAAGTTTCTTATTAACAGTGGAATTCAGTTAACAGAAAGACTGGATGCTCTTCATTGGCTTGGAGGAGATCGCTTAGGCAAAATCACAGTAAAAAATGCCTATGAGGTCATAGAATAAAAAAAAACATGCTTTTCTGATTAGTGGCTGGAGAACTTCTATCTGGAGATCGGACTGCCCTTTAAAACTCAAACTATTCAGCTGGCTTCTTATGGAGAACAAACTTCTCCTATGGAACAACTTGCAACACAGAGGATTTGAAGGCCCCAACCTTTGTTCCTTATATATGAATGATTCAGAATCGAACATGGATCTCTTTGTCAGATGCGACTTCACCTGTGGTGTTTGGGTTAGAGTTCTGCATACATTAAAATTCATAGGTAATTGGCAGGGTGACTCCATTTTTTATTGTTTTAAAAATTAGATACAACAAAATTCCCACTTTCCTCATTTACCGGTATTTCTTTGCTCGATTATCTGGTTAGAGAGGAACCTTGTCTTATTTGAGAATGGAATACCTTCTATTCAAAGAGCATCATATAGAACTCTATCTTTTCTGAGAGACTTTTGAACAGAGAAGAAACGCAAGAAGCCAAGGAGACAGCTTCTACAAGATGTGACTAGAGATCCCACTGGTTGGTTTGATAGGGTTGTCTCTGGTTGGTTCGATGGGGCAGCTTCAACTTCAGGTCAGAACAGTGGTGTGGGAGGAATTATAAAGACATCATATTTCAGAACTTTTAAATGGTATTTTAACTGCGGCCTGGGGACTAACACTAGAGCAGAGTTACTTGGAGCTTGGGCACTACTCACACTTGCTGTCAGGCTAGACCTATCAGAGATTTCAGTTTATGGTGACTCCAAAATAATCATCGATTGGTTATGTGGCAAGGGACAGCTTCAGGTTCACAATTTGGAGGGCTAGAAGGAGAGAATTCTCGAACTAACAAGCAATTTTCACTCCATCTCTTTTCAACATATCTTTCATGAATACAATACAACAAATGACACTCTATCAAAACAGGTTCATCAGGCTCAGGGGAAAATTGTTTACTTCCAATGTGTGGGTGAACATGAAGGCCCCCACTTGTCCCTTGAACTTTATTAACTATGTTTCGGTTTTGCTGGGACTTAGTTTTTGTCTTTGAATCAGAGCACACAGGTTGCTACTTTTTTGTATCCTATCTCAGGAAGGCTGATATATTGTTACCATGTCCTCTCTCTCAGTTGCTTTCGAGCACTTTTGTCGAAGTTTCACATTGTATTGGACAATTTATATTTTTACTATATGAATATAAAGTGAAATTTTTTGTAGAAAAAAGAAAAAAAAAAGAAGATGATTTGGAATTGAATACTTCCAAAGTTGGAAGGCATATTCCTTGGTAAAATCCATTGGAGGATTTCTTAATGGGAATATAGCATCGTATCAGGTTGGTGACTCTATACTTTAATAAGTCCCAATTATGTTTAATTACTAGTTTTAAAAAAAAAATTGTCAAATTTCTAAGCCGAAGCTAAAGGCCAAGTCCAGGGGTTCTAGAAAAGACATGAGGTCCAGATCTCACATTAAAATAAAACATCATATTTATTTTCTACCATGACTGAAGGGTCTGAATCATGTTGATGTAATAGATTTTTTGATGTATAATATAAGCATCATTTCAAAAAAAATATTAGTAATACGTACTGAAATTTAATAATAATCTATTCTAACGACCACATTCTCCTAAGAGCAATATTGCTTATTTACTTATTCTGTATAAACCTATCATTTCTGTTCATTGGTGAGCATGTCAACCGTTTCTAATGGATTTCAGCATAGTTTTGGAAAGGAGACAGGAACTGTTCCACGCATGGTTCTAGCACATGTTGATATCAGAAATCATTTGGCACATAGTAAGAAAAGCACTGATCCCAATAGCTTTACATTCACATCTCAAATATTCTGTAACCACATATTGGACAGTATTTACAAAGATCTTTATCCTCAAGCCAAGACAAGCAAAATAGGTGTGCAATGGGCAGAAAAAGTGTGAGACTGAACTATGAATTTTAAATATTCATAGTTAATGTTACAGTGTAAACAAGACACTAACAAAATTGCCTGCTTCACACTAGAACCAATGACTTAGATTTCACACTCAACATGAGACTTCATGAGTTCATATAACCAGAATTAGAACAATTCTGAATAAGAAAAGAATATACCAGTGCAGTTGGATAATTTCAGTAACAATTCTAATATTTACTCTGACAAAGTCAACAACAATGACAGAACTGAAGGGAAACAAAACATTCAAACCCTTGGATAAAAATCAAAGGTGCATAGAAAGAATCGAACCAACTTTTAAATCAGCTCCAAATATCTGAGACTTAACCTCGTTTAAAAAATATTGTTTTATCACCTGTTTCATCATAAATTTCCTAGACAGGCCGCTCCGATTTTTCCCTTTGAATATATTTTTGTACGCTCCTCCGGATTGGCTTCACTATAAAGAACTATTGAATAGGATTGTCAAGATAAATCATTGCTTCATCAGAATGGAAGCAACCATAACCTCTTAAGAAAAATAATTATAAGAAAAGCACAGGTTTATATTTATCACAAGGAAAAACAATTATTGAGAAATACCTAGAATGCCAAAAATAGAGGAATCCAACGTTTTCCCCATTGATTATCATCAGAACCTTCAATTAACTTTTTTTTGATCAAATTTGGTTTACTGCCATTTGTTGCCACCTCCACAATCTTCTCTACCAAATATGGAAGCCAAATTGTGCCATCTGAGAGAACCTGTATCCAACAGAACCCCGTAAGGGAAGCAAATGAGACTTTTGAAATATACAGAAGATCGACTGGTTAGCTTGGGTGAAAGGATCATAAGACAAAAAGGTGGGAGGAAAAATCTTTTCCCCACCACTGTTAGTATTGCAGTGCCCATTCTTCTTATTGCAGCCTCTGTAAATCCGCTCTGCTTGATGTGGGCATGAATCCCCTTACCCTCTGGTAGGGAATTTCTTTGAATACATCCCTGCAGAAGAAAAATATACATAGCACAGTCTAAATGTTTACCTTTGATACCCAGAACGCTTAAAGCCTCGCTGNGTGATAAATACTTTATGTTATTAGTTGATGATTATACAAGAATGACTACAATTTTCTTTCTCAAGAACAAACCATAAGCTTTTGAAAACTTCAAGATCTACAAGGAAATGGTTGAAAATGAGATGGATTCAAGAATCAAATTCTTGAGATTTGATAATGGAGGGGAGTTCACTTCAAAGGAATTTATGGAATACTGCAGTAGTCCTGGAATAAAAAATCAATTCTCCATTGCTAAGACACCTCAATAGAATGGAGTTGTTGAAAGAAAGAACATGCCAATACATGAAATGGCTCGAACAATGCTAATGGATTCCAAATTGATAGATATATTTTGGACACATGCAGTGCATACAATAGTTCACATTCAAAACAGAGTAATGCTAAAAAACAACACTGATAAAACTCCCTACAAGCTATGGAAAGGAATACCAGCGAATGTGAATCACTTCAGAGTTTTTGGAAGCAAATGCTACATCAAAAGAGAAGATGGTAGAATGAGAAAGTTTGAATCTCGTGTGGAAAAATGAGTACTTGTTGGTTACTTAAGTACAAGGAAAGCATACAAGTGTTACAATCTAATGTTGAACAAAGTTGTGGAAAGCATCGACATAACAATTGATGAAACATGTAGACCATAATCAAAGGAAGAAGAAAACAAATCAACGTAACAACTTTTTGAAGAAGAAGAAGCAGAAGATGAAGTAGAAGAGGAAGATGAAGAGAATCCGACAGAAGAATCATCCTTTATATCAGATTATTGGAAACAAAGATGCAAGAGTTGAGACTAGAAGAAAAATATGTTCACCAGAACAAACACACCTAGCACTCTTATCTTCAATTAAACCAAACTATTTTGAAGAAGCCAACAAGGATGAATTTTGGAATAAGGCCATTAATGAAGAATTGGATCAAATAAAGAAAAATGACAGTTGGGAACTGGTTCCAAGACCAAAGAATAAGAATGTGATCGACACAAAATGGGTTTTCAGGAATAAATTAAATGAAGATGGACAAGTTACAAGGAACAAA
>JZKD02S1455142.1:0-10931 GCA_000966675.3 Picea glauca
GCAATGGAGAAAAACTTCTCGTCAAGGGTATATTGCTTGGACACACTTTGTGGCAGAGCTTTATGAACGCTTTGACACTGACACCAACCATTTGGGCCGTTTGACAAAGTTGAAAAAATCAGGAACAGTGGAAGACTTTATAGTTGCCTTTGAGTGCCTGGATTTTCGGATAGAGGGCATGTCTGATGCCTTTTTCTGAGAATGTTTTATCAGTGGCCTCAAGGATGAGCTTCGGGCCCATGTCTTCGTGGCTCGGCCTCAGATTTGGGTGGAGGCTACTAAAAGAGATAAAGAAGAACAACAATTTGTATCTTCTCAAAACCGAAAACCCTCCTTTATCCCTAGCCCTAAACCAGTAAATCCCACTACTCCCTCCACTCCACTAAAGATCCAAAAATTGACTAGGGCTAAAATGGTTGAACGCCAACTCAAAGGTATTTGTTATAATTGTGATGACAAATATTTTCCGAGCCACAAGTGTAAGGAACAAAAGTTGTTTATGGACATCTCTGAGGATATTTCAGAAGAGGATATTGAAACTCCCCTTGTGTCTAAGTCACCTGAAACCCCCAACATAACCCCTCCCTCAGACCCTCCCAAAGTAGAACCGGTCATTTCCCTCAATGCTCTCACTGGCTTCTCTGCTCCCCAAACCCACAAGCTAATCAGTTACATCAAGCACAGGAAGGTCATCATTCTGGTTGATAGTGGAAGCACCCATAATTTTATTCATCACCGCATTGCCCAAGAAACTCATTTCTACATCCATGACATCAATAATTTCCAAATCATGATTGTCAATGGTGGCTCCATGAAATGTGGAGGGTGTAGTGAAAATGTGTGTCTCCAAATTGGTGACTACCACCTGAAATCTAATATGTTTTCTATATACATGGGCAAGTGTGACATTGTGTTGGGTGCAGACTGGCTAAGGACTTTGGGTCCCATTCTCATGGATTTTAAGGAATTAACCATGCAATATGACCAAGAAGGCCACCAATATAAGTTCCAAGGCATCATCGTCGGGTCACCTGAGATCATTAGTTCCCATCACATGGAAAAGCTGCTCAAAAAGGTTCATTTTGGTGTTATTGCTCAACTCCATGCCATCCAAGCAACAAAAACACCCTCGGTGCCGCAAGACCCCCAAGCCATCCTTTATAAACATCAAGTGGTCTTTTCCACTCCCCAGGAAATCCCTCCTTCACGTGGTGTTCATGATCATTCCATTCCTCTTGTACCCAGAAGCCTTCCTCCCAATATTCATCCATATCGTCACCTCTTTTCCCAAAAAAATGAAATTGAGAAAATGGTCCAGGAACTCCTTAATGCAGGTGTTATTTTTCCTAGTACGAGCCCCTACTCTTCTCTTGTGGTCATGGTCTTGAAGAAAGAAGGTTCTTGGTGAATGTGTCATGACTTTCGTGCCCTCAACAAACTTACCATTAAAGATAAACTTCCCATTCCTGTCATTGATGACCTCCTGGATGAACTGAGTGGCGCCCAATTCTTTACTAAACTTGATCTTCGTTCGGGCTACCACTAGATATGTATGAAAGAGGCAGACATTCCCAAGACTACCTTTAGAACTCATGAGGGCCACTATGAGTTTTTGGTTATGCCCTTTGGCTTGTGTAATGCCCCCTCCACCTTCCAAAGCCTCATGAATCAAGTCTTTCATCCTTTTCTCCATCATTTTGTCTTAGTTTTCTTTGATGATATCCTCATCTATAAAAAGACCTGGACAAAACATCTTGCTCATGTGGATCAAGTTCTCCATCTACTCTCTCAGCACCAATGTTTCCTGAAACAGTCTAAATGTTCTTTTGGAGCCTCATAAGTAGAGTACTTGGGTCATTTGGTTGGCAAGGATGGCGTCAGGGTGGATCCTAAAAATATTGAAGCTATGCAAGACTGGCCTCACCCAAAGACTCTCAAAATCTTGTGTGGATTTATGGCCTTAACAAGATATTATCGCAAGTTTGTTAAGAATTATGAAAACATTACAGCACCTCTCACTGCTCTCCTAAAAAACAACTCTTTCACTTAGACTCCATCTGCTGCTCAAGCTTTTCAAACCTTGAAGATGGCCATGTGCACCACTCCAGTCCTGGCCCTTCTTGATTTCACAAATACCTTTGTCTTGGAATGTGATGCTTCAGGGAAAGGAATCGGTGTTGTCCTTATGCAAGAGGGTTGGCCTTTGGACTTTACCAGCAAGCAACTATATGAAATAAATCTTGGAAAATATATCTATGAAAAGTAAATGTTGGCTATACTGCATGTCTTTGATTTATGGCGCCCTTATCTATTGTGGCAACGCTTCCAAATTAAGACAGACCATCAAAGCCTCAATTATTTTTTGGAACAACGCATTTCCTCCCCGGAGCAACAAAAATGGGTAACTAAGCTATTTGGCTATGATTATGAGATCATTTACAAGAAAGGAAAAGAAAATGTGGTTGCGGATGCACTTTCNAAGAGGCAGACATTCCCAAGACTACCTTTAGAACTCATGAGGGCCACTATGAGTTTTTGGTTATGCCCTTTGGCTTGTGTAATGCCCCCTCCACCTTCCAAAGCCTCATGAATCAAGTCTTTCATCCTTTTCTCCATCATTTTGTCTTAGTTTTCTTTGATGATATCCTCATCTATAAAAAGACCTGGACAAAACATCTTGCTCATGTGGATCAAGTTCTCCATCTACTCTCTCAGCACCAATGTTTCCTGAAACAGTCTAAATGTTCTTTTGGAGCCTCATAAGTAGAGTACTTGGGTCATTTGGTTGGCAAGGATGGCGTCAGGGTGGATCCTAAAAATATTGAAGCTATGCAAGACTGGCCTCACCCAAAGACTCTCAAAATCTTGTGTGGATTTATGGCCTTAACAAGATATTATCGCAAGTTTGTTAAGAATTATGAAAACATTACAGCACCTCTCACTGCTCTCCTAAAAAACAACTCTTTCACTTGGACTCCATTTGCTGCTCAAGCTTTTCAAACCTTGAATATGGCCATGTGCACCACTCCATTCCTGGCCCTTCTTGATTTCTCAAATACCTTTGTCTTGGAATGTGATGCTTCAGGGAAAGGAATCGGTGTTCTCCTTATGCAAGAGGGTTGGCCTTTGGACTTTACTAGCAAGCAACTATATGAAATAAATCTTGGAAAATATATCTATGAAAAGTAAATGTTGGCTATCTTGCATGTCGTTGATTTATGGAACCCTTATCTATTGTGGCAACGCTTCCAAATTAAGACAAACCATCAAAGCCTCAATTATTTTTTGGGACAACCCATTTCCTCCCCGGAGCAACAAAAATGGGTAACTAAGCTATTTGGCTATGATTATGAGATCATTTACAAGAAAGGAAAAGAAAATGTGGTTGCGGATGCACTTTCCCACAAATATGAAKATGAAGGATCCCTTTTTTCTCTTTCCTTCATTGTACCAKATTGGCTCCAAGCTATTCACCAGGAATGACTACAAGATCCCAAAAGTTCGTAGTTGATCCAAAAATTGCAGTCTAGTGCTCCAGCTCCCCCAGGGTACTCTTGGCTCCATGATGAGCTTCGATACAAAGGTCATTTGTATTTAAGTAAACAATCAAAGCTTAAATCCACAGTACTTTCTGAGCTTCATGCTACACCAATAGCGAGGCACTCCAGGTTCACTAAAACCTATGACAGGGTCAAACGTTATTTTTTCTGGGATGGTATGAAATAGGACATTCGTAATTTTGTGGTCGAATGTGATGTGTGTCAATGCAACAAGGGAGAAACAGTCAATTCTCTGGGCACACTACAACCTCTCCCGAGTCCACCTACTATTTGGAAGGACATCTCTATGGATTTTATTACAGGCTTACCCAAATCGGGAAATAAATCAGTCATCATGGTAGTTGTTGATCGCCTTTACAAGTATGCTCATTTCTTTTCTCTTCAACACCTATTTACAGCATCCACGGTGGCTCAAATTTTCATGGATCAGGTCTTCAAGCTCCATGGCATGCCACACTCTATTGTTTCTTATCGTGACCCCACTTTCACAAGCAATTTTTGGCAAGAACTGTTCAAGCTATAAGGCACCCAATTGCATCTCAGTACAATTTATCATCCCCGGAATGAAGGTCAAATGGAAGTTGTCGACAAGTGTTTGGAAACATATTTGAGGTGTTTTGCCTTGGAAAAGAAAAATTAGTGGGCTCAATGGTTACCCCTAGCTAAATGGTGGTACAACACTTCATACCATACAACTACATGCATGACTCCTTTTGAAGTGGTATATGGACAGAAGCCACCTTCAGTTCTCTCATACTTACCGGGTGTCTCGAAGGTCCATGCAATTGACCAAACACTTACAGTTCGAGAGGCTATTCTCTGTACCCTCAAAGAGAATTTGGTCATGGAACAGAATCACATGAAGCAACAAGCAGATCAAGGTCGATCTGAACATCAATTTGAAGAAGGGGATCAGGTGTTTCTTCGCCTGCAACCTTACAAGCATAATTCCCTCAAGGCCGAGCATTTTCAGAAACTAGCACCCAAATTTTATGGTCTTTATACAGTTCTCAAGCATGTGGGATAGGTGGCCTATCAATTACCTTTGCCCAATCATTTGAAGCTANTTATGAGATCATTTACAAGAAAGGAAAAGAAAATGTGGTTGCGGATGCACTTTCCCACAAATATGAAGATGAAGGATCCCTTTTTTCTCTTTCCTTCATTGTACCATATTGGCTCCAAGCTATTCACCAGGAATGACTACAAGATCCCAAAAGTTCGTAGTTGATCCAAAAATTGCAGTCTAGTGCTCCAGCTCCCCCAGGGTACTCTTGGCTCCATGATGAGCTTCGATACAAAGTTCGTTTGTATTTAAGTAAACAATAAAAGCTTAAATCCACAGTACTTTCTGAGCTTCATGCTACACCAATAGCGAGGCACTCCGGGTTCACTAAAACCTATGACAGGGTCAAACGTTATTTTTTCTGGGATGGTATGAAACGGGACATTCATAATTTTGTGGTTGAATGTGATGTGTGTCAATGCAACAAGGGAGAAACAGTCAATTCTCTGGGCACACTACAACCTCTCCCGAGTCCACCTACTATTTGGAAGGACATCTCTATGGATTTTATTACAGGCTTACCCAAATCGGGAAATAAATCAGTCATCATGGTGGTTTTTGATCGCCTTTACAAGTATGCTCATTTCTTTTCTCTTCAACACCTATTTACAGCATCCACTGTGGCTCAAATTTTCATGGATCAAGTCTTCAAGCTCCATGGCATGCCACACTCTATTTTTTCTTATCATGACCCCACTTTCACAAGCAATTTTTGGCAAGAACTGTTCAAGCTATAAGGCACCCAATTGCATCTCAGTACAATTTATCATCCCCAGAATGAAGGTCAAATGGAAGTTGTCGACAAGTGTTTGGAAACATATTTGAGGTGTTTTTCCTTGGAAAAGAAAAATTAGTGGGCTCAATGGTTACCCCTAGCTAAATGGTGGTACAACACTTCATACCATACAGCTACATGCATGACTCCTTTTGAAGCAGTATATGGACAGAAGCCACCTTCAGTTCTCTCATACTTACCGGGTGTCTCGAAGGTCCATGCAATTGACCAAACACTTACGGTTCGAGAGGCTATTCTCTGTACCCTCAAAGAGAATTTGGTCATGGAACAGAATCACATGAAGTAACAAGTAGATCAAGGTCGATCTGAACATCAATTTGAAGGGGATCGGGTGTTTCTTCGCCTGCAACCTTACAAGCATAATTGCCTCAAGGCCGAGCATTTTCAGAAACTAGCACCCAAATTTTATGGTCTTTATACAGTTCTCAAGCATGTGGGATAGGTGGCCTATCAATTACCTTTGCCCAATCATTTGAAGCTANTGAACATTGCTCTCAGAATCAAAGTGATATTTATGTTGTTATTCTCATATCATTTCAGTGTTATTGTGGTGATTATTCTAGTTATATTGTTGTTATTCTGCCATTTCTAGCATTTTACTTATGTTCTGCATACTTTTTATATCTGGTATATTACAATTTGAGATGATGAAATTGGATTTGTTGTTGTAAAGGATGGTTGGATGATTTTTTGGAGAAACAGAGTTTGTAGTTCCATTAATGGTAAGTATTTTGAGTTATGCATTCGACGAAAAAGGGGAAAATACATGTAATACAATGCTCTTAGTTTCTTAAGAACACAACATTCGGTAGATTTTATTTGAACGCAATGTGTGTGAGAATGTTGTTATTTCATGTGACTGTGGTAATGGTAGTGGCTCCTACATGGGATTTATGGCTCTAGAAACCCTAGGAATATTCATAATGAATAAGGATTTGGATGATTGGAAGCATGTGCGAGAGGGAGAGGTTGGTTTCTTTCTGTGCTATATTTTCAAACACTTGAATTGTGAGGAGTCTATAAATGAGACCGAGCCAGAGGTGGTGGAAGTGAAGCAAGTGGGAAAGATATTAAGCACCTAATTGCCCCGGATGTGACCCAACACCACAAACTACACCATGAAGGTCCACACCACAACAATGGTGCTAGTAAAAATAATCCACACCTTCCCACCCCAGCACTACAAAAATATTATATTATGTTATCCATGTCTATATTTCGAGTTGTCAATTGAATATGTATTTTGTGTTGGCCAACAATACATGTTTCCCATTTGATGATGACAATATTAGTCTTGGTAGTGATGAGGAGAATCAATGGATCAAGGTGGAAGCTCGTGGTTTGAAGATTGCATTGCCTTTGGTAAATGATTATGTTAATGCGCTTGGAGTGTCCCTAAAACCAAAGATAAAAACTACCCATGTGGAAATATTATCACTGTAGAAATATTGAAATGTGCCAAATGAATTAGTTGTAATTGGGAACAAGAGTATTGATGGATAAAACGTTACATCTACTCACTATGTGGTGAAAATACATATGTGAGGTTGAATCCATATTATGATGCCTTGTGTAACATCCATAGCCTCCCGAGTTAGGTCATGTCACTACAACCTCCACTTATGTCTCTCTGACACTCATCAGTAACGTCCAAACTCACTGCTGGACAATGCTACTTCAAAATCTTAGTGCGTGGATACCACTTACAACACTCCAGGTTGAATCAAGATATGAGCATTGGATAGCCACAAAGAACATTTTGAGATATTTGCATGGAACGCTAAATTATGGTTTAAGATATGTCTCAAAAAATGATGTACAACTGCAGGGATATACAAATTTTGATTGGGCAGGGAGTGCAAGTGACAAAAAGAGTACTTATGGTGTATGTTTCAGTTTGGACTCTGCTATGATATCTTGGGATAGCATGAAACAAGATTTGGTCTCACTCAGCACTGCAGAGGCGGAGTATATTGTAGCTTGTGATGTTTGTATGGAAGCAGTATGGCTCCATAAGCTGGTTTCTGGACTATTTGACCAGGTGTTGGATTCAATCATGATATATTGTGAAGATTTCAAAGAACCTCATGTTCCATGACAATTACAAGCACATTCAGATCAAGTACTACTACATTCGTGATAAAGTCTAGAAGGGGGAAGTGAAGCTCGAGTACATATCCACTGATGAGAAGATAGAAGATATTTTGATGAAGCCCTTGTCCAAAGGGACATTTGTATAGTTCAGGGAAAAGATGGGGCTTGTGGAGATTACTCCCTAGGTTGAGAGGGAGTGTGTTGGTTTTTTAACCACTCTCTTATTTTGTCTAAGTTATTGACCCAAGGGTCATGTCTTTAGGATTTCCAACAAAGCCTCTAAAACTATTGGCCCTCCTAGTAAACCAAAAGGAAACACAGTATACAGAATGTACTGCGCAGTCTCCCCCGATATAGCTTTAAATGGGTGGTTGTAAGACTCAGGTGTTTACAGCCTAGGATTGAATATGATATAGGGGTTTATTAAACAAATCCATGCACTACAAATTGTGAATGTAATCTACTTATTCCTCATGGGTGCACGTTTCCATTCCACAAATTAATTCCCAAACATAATCGTAATTCATAACAATATATTAACTCATTTATTAAGCATAACAATGAACTGCTCAAAGAATAAAAGAGGTACATGCATTCATCACATTGCACAGATATTACCATGGTTCACCCCCTCCTAGGATATTTCCACAAAGATTTGTCTCTTGGCTATTTTATTATGATATTTTTGCATCTCCAGCGCCACGCACTTACAATTCCCTCTAATGGATAAGATCTGTATGAGGCAAACTAGATCGCACCAAGCTCCACAGCCTGTGATTTAATCCTCAAATATTCCTCCTCTCCTTTGTTCTATGTCAACAACTTACAAACTCGGTACATGATCATATTACATAACGCATCAACTCGTATCTAGCTCTGATAGAGTATTGTAAAAACAAAACTAATATAAAAGTGAATCAACCTCTCTATGATACCTGTGTATCTCTATTTATATATATTGGGATCTTCAGTGTTTTACAATGTATTACCAAAACCCTAAACCTACTGACGTTAGGTATTCCTCCCATGCACGTGTGTTGTTCTTCCTCCAGTTGTCGTTTTCCTTGTGCATGCTTTCTTGCATGCACACATGTTGTTCTTCCTCCAGTTGTCATTTTCCTTGTGCACGCTTTCTTGCATGCATGCATGCTGTGTTACCTTCCAGTTGTTACTTTCATTTCGACACACTTTATTTCTCATGATCATCCTTCTTTCCACTTTATCGTGGTGCCAACAGGCCCCCAACACTAACATGTGACTCGTCCCGAGTCACCTAATCCTTCTGAGCTTCTTTGATCTCCTTGGTGATTGTCTGGAAATTTTCCTTGAGCTCTGCTTCTTTTGTCAGTGCCTGCGCGGTCTTCTCCTTGATGGTGTCTACTACCTGAACTACCACTTCATCGCTCAACAATCCTGCACATTCGGTCTGGGTTTTTTCTATCTGTGTTTTAGTTCCTTCTACCTGTACGAGTATTTATGCTACTCGTTGCAATAGTGGCTCTATTTGAGCCTAATGCTCTTGTTTCTGTGTTTTCACAGTGATAAGTTCTATATGCATATTCTTTATCTCCTGCGTCCCTGTGACTCGTTCTGGGATTGGTATGGTCTTCTGCCTTAGTTTGAGTTCTTGGATCATTGCACTAATCCTTTCCTCTTCCTTGTCCTAGCATTGGACCTGTGGATCCTCCTCCAACCTTGTCCAAAGTTGGGTTGCTTTATCGAGCAATTCAGTTGTTCTGCTAACCTGTTGTTCCATATCCTCTAGCTACGTTGTTTCTTCCTGCTTTCTTTTCTCCTTTACTGTTGGTGGAGTGATTGGTGTGAGATGCTCGCGGAGATTCTCAATCTCCTTCTGATATTAATCAATTGTTTGCGCAATTTGGTCAATCTTTCCTACTACCGGGAGTTCATTCCCTTTCACAGTGCTTGGGAGTTTCTCAAAAAATCCTTCCACTCTTTGTTTTATCTCATTTCTGCATTCTTTTTCCTCCTAAGTTTCGAGCCTGGCCTGCTCACAGACTTTTTCCAACACCTCATGCTTCTTTGTTGCTTGTTGTAGCTCAACTAAGTTTTTATGTGCACGAGACTGTACCTTGTGGTCGACGCTAACCTCCAATTTATGTAGTGCCTTTGATGGCATCTGTGTCATGACTAACTGGATGTGTTCCAAATCCTTCAGGGGTGTCTGCCTCACAATTTCATCCATGCGCAACATGTTAGGTTTGATGTAGATCATTGTGTTTGTGTGTGGCATGGGGTGGACTGGGTCTCATTCTTCCACCTCCATTCTTTCTTTGGCCTGTATTGTTGGTGGCTCTGTGCCTCTGTTGTTTCTTGTTGTCTGTGCTTCCCCGAATTTCTTGAGGAACTATCCCATTTCTGCCAGTTCTTTTTGCAATTTATCCCTGTGATGCGTTGCATGATCGAAATCTTCTGCTAAGAAATCTTGGACCATTATGGTGATCATTTCCCCATCGTCCTTAATGATCGTATAGTTTGGTGATGTCCATTGTGCCTTTTATTTCTTACACACACCTCCTTCCTACGCGGATTGTCTCTTATTCCCCCCCATTTCCTGTGTGATGGGGTTTGGGGTTGTCTCCCTTGCTCCCTTAGCTTGTTTCAGTTGTTCATTGGTCGGTTGTGTAGTCTCTTTTTTCCTCTTCTGGGTCCCTATCTGCTTTGACCCTTCGTCTGCCTGAGTCATCTTGTTTTTGCCTGTACTTGGTTTCTTAGGCACTGGGACTTCCGGAAGCTATGTTTCTACCTGCGCTACCTCTCATTCTGTTGTTCTTTCTGGTACTTCTTGGGTAATGGCTCGAATCCTCCATTCATCAGGCCATTCATTGATGACCATGTCAATATCACCTTCTATGATGTAGTAGCGCATCGGTAGCCACTATCTATCTAGATCCTTCCTTGGTTGTATCCACATTGTCTATCTTGTGGCCCAGAAATTGGCGATGTTCGCATATGACGTCATAGCCCCTGGTGTTATTCTCCATGATCAATTGATAGCTTCCTATATATCTCACAGATATGCTATGAATATGACCCCATTCCCCCTCTTATGCATGGCATGTGGCCCAGATCTCAGTAATAGGTATCTCGCTCCCGTTGGTTGCAGTCTAGTGCAAAAAATGACATACTCTGGTTCCCGCCATCCCATGAAGGCTATTAGGGTGATCAGCCACGAGTAATGGAATTTTGTGCCTAGATCTTGCCCATCCTTGCAGTCCACCTAAAAAAAATTCAATATATATGGTGCCCAAATCATAAAGGTGCCTTCTGCGCACTGAGCTGCAACTGCAATAACTCATGTTGGTACTTCCTATTTGTGGCATTTTATGACCAGTTTGCAAGCTAAGATCTTTGTGCCTGGTTGTGTAGCAGCGTTGTTGATTCACTTGATTAT